>JAQIWH010001530.1:0-30851 GCA_034695005.1 Cryptops parisi
GTATTATCATTTTTATTAATATTAAGAAAGGTAGCGTCGTCCTTCATCGCTCCTTGCTCAAAGGCATTGATATAACGAGCAAAAAATTGGCAGTTATCTTTGAAATCATGATTTATGCATCACCTAGATTAAAGATTTCCAACAACCATTTTTATTATTTTTTGTTAATATATATATGTGTATATATATAAAAATGAAAAGTCGGTATAAAAAATGGTAAGGTTTCTTTATTGTCACTGAATTTTTTTTTTGTGTGTACAGTACTAGGAAAAAACCCGGATTTGTCTTTGGCGCATTGAAATCCTATTGAGTTAATAGTGCGTAAACAATGGTGGTTTTGTTGGTTACTAAATGTCAACTTTTGTAACACGGAATCTGGTAAATTGTGTATATGTTTGATGTATGCAGTGTTGTATAGAATCTAGGCATTTTATACTATGCCCAGCCACTTTGGGGAAAGTATGAAATTACACCTTGTATACAACTTTTAAGTTGGTGAAGGTTAGTTAACAACATTTTTGTACTCTTTTATATTAGCTTTACTTGTGAGTGAGATTGTGAGCTGTGAATTTTACATCAACTGTCATCCACAGTCGTTTATATAACTGTACAGTATAGTCCAATGCACCAAAAAAACGCGTAAAACGAGAACCGCATAAAAAACTGCAATGTAAAAAAAAACAAAAATCGCGTATATAAATAAATAAGTCGAAAATTGCAGGAATAAAAAAATGGAATTAAAGTTCGCATAAATCGAAACATGCAGAAATAAAAATGAATTATTTTTTTTTGTATTATTGTTTAATTTAAATCTAACCTAAACTTTTGCACGATGTAACTATTCCAATGCTAATTTCATACATTGCCTAACCAGGTTTGGCATTCCATACAATACCTGGGCATTCTATAAAATGTTTGGATTCTGTACATTGTAACATAGATATGGTAACATATTTATCAGAATAAAACGAAAATATCGGCATTTTAATATAATACACTTTTATTATAATGGTTAATTTTTTGATTTTGTATTTTTTTTTTGGCAAAATAGAGTTTTTAATCAGATTATTATTATTATTTTAAAATTTAAATAGATAATTTTTTAAATTGCTAATTTTTTGATATATAAAATTTAATAGTGTGAAGAAAAAATCAGGAAGTTTCATGCTCTAAAAATTTCACACTGCTCATGTTTTTATAATGTTTTATATATATATTTATATATATATATACACAAAATTAATTGTACGTAAACTAAATTTAATGCAAAGAAAATCATTTTGAAATAGGTATAAAAAATTCATGATCCATAACCAGTGGTTAACAACGGTACATTGCTCAAGTCACATTACATTTGATGCATAGTATAAAATAGCGTTATTTTTTTTTAATGTCATTTTAATTGAGTTTTGTCATGGATACTTAGTTATCCATAACTTTTGAATAAAATAATGTTTTTGTATATTTTTTTTTTGAGTTGAGATTGTGATATACTTTCATGGAAAAAACGAAAATATTTTTTGACCCCCCACATTGGCCATTGGACAGGAAGTAGAAGATATTTGAGATAAATGTCATCAAGTTAAATTTGTCTCACACTTGTGACCTTAAAAATGTCGTGTAGTCGAGGTTTGGTTTCAACATTTTTATACGACAGTGTTTTGTTCCCATGTGTTCATCTTAAAAGTGTTTCAACATACACGGTAGTACAGTTAGTGTGTGTCATTGGTGAATTCCATGTTGTGTATAACTCTATTGTATCGTTGGAATAGAGTAAGTAGTGTGGTACTTATTATCTTATGCTATGTTTTATTTTATATTTTATGTGTTTGTTCTTCGACTATGCACAAAACAAAAATTTAATACGTAATTTATCGAGAAACTGGCCATAGACAGGCTAAAAGTCTTTTAATATGTATAGTTATAGTTTTTACTTTTTCGTCCCATTAAAAATATCAAAATACAACAAATTATTTTATATTTATTATACTAGCTTAAACCCATTGAAAAATCACTGGTGCTATTTGAAAACTAAATTAACAATAGCGCGCGAATTTCATTGTTAATTCAAAAATAACATTCATTAATTGATTCATTGTTGCCTTATATTGTTTAAACTTTTAAATTACATGTCAACCAATGAGCAATCGAAAACAAAATCACTCTTTGGGTTTTATTTAGTGAGATTTTATTTTTCCATACTGTATGAAGGTAAATTTTCTATATGAAGGGGTTTTGTTTTTTTGGTTAAATTATAATACAATTTTGTGCTAAATTATGTCGTATAAGTTGATTGTTGATAAAATATGTCACATTGTAATAATGTTACCATTTTTTTATCATAAATTTGTGAAAATATTTTAATGTATTATTATTATTATATAAGTTTGATACATTTTTTGGTAACGTTTTAATTATT
This sequence comes from Cryptops parisi, assembly GCA_034695005.1. Taxonomy (NCBI): domain Eukaryota; kingdom Metazoa; phylum Arthropoda; class Chilopoda; order Scolopendromorpha; family Cryptopidae; genus Cryptops; species Cryptops parisi. The sequence goes on from JAQIWH010001530.1 coordinate 2,420, forward strand.
TGTAATCAAAAATTTTAATTTATACATATTTTTTGTATGTTTCATACGCTTCACTTGTGAGTGAATGAGCTGAGAATTGAGCGTATACTGGCAAATGATAATATACTGTATGCACCAAAAGTCACATAAAGTGAGAATGGCGCAGACCAATCAAAAAAGCGCACGAATCGAATAAAAAATTACAGAAATCGAAAATGGAATTACTCGAAACTCGCATAAATCGAATATCACATTACTCAAAGATTGCATTAATCTAGTTTCGCATAAATCAAAGTCGCTAGAATTGAAATTTTCTTCATATAAATCAAAAACTTGCTGAAATCGAAATTGGAATTTCTCAAAATTCGCATAAATTGAATTACTCAAAGATTGCATAAACTAATCTTATATATATATATAAAGTGTATCTTTAAAAAGCAGTTTTAATGTAATTTTGTTTATAGAATTTTTTGGGTATGGTGTATTATTAAACGTTTTATTATTACATTTTATTTTATATTTTGTTTTATAATTTTTATTATTAAATTTATATTTATTAATAATAAATATAAATTGTAATATAATAAATTATTATATTAAAATTTTTGATTTGATTTAAATTATGATTTTTTTTAAACATTTTTTCATGAGTTCTAAATTTTGTATTTCATTTTCTATTTGTTAATATTAGATATTTTAATAATATCGACTTTATAAAAACAAAACAACCTTGACATAAAGTTTCATCTACAAGAGAAATCCAAAATTGAACCGGATTTTTTCCATTCATTAGCTAACCAAAAAATCCGGTTCAAATTTGAACACCTTATCAATTGACCACTCTTGATCAACTTTTTGCAACTTTTTTAATTTCCTCCCCCCCCCCCCCCCCGGTTATCTTTGCATTCCGTTCAGTTTACGCATTGAAACTAAAACCCTGTTTATGTTATTTTGTTTCTTTAAATAGAAACAACCAAAGAGTGAAAAATCAAGATGTCTCAAAGTGATGGAATTCGCGATTCCACCATGTTCGGCTTGGATTCTCCTCTGAGCGAGTCGATGGGAATGGTGCGAGAAGCTTTATATTCTCCGGTTTCGAGCGGATTGGGAAGCTCGGGCAGCGGTCCTCACAGCAACGAAAGTAACGGGTGTTGCGACGACAGTCGTCACGTTTATGAAGACGTCGCCGCCTTGCACTTACCGCCAAAGATCACACCCGTTAGCGGAGTACTCGGACAGGTCGGTGTAGTCGTGACGCACTCTCCAACTTATCTAACGTTGCGCTAACCAGTTTTTTGCGTATTTTACAACTCAAACCGTTTGGTCATTACAGGGCAAAGTGGTGATCCGGCCGATAGCGTTCAAACCTGTCATCTCGTCGTCGAGCCGTTACGCCAATTCCATCGCCTCGACACCAGGGTTGCGGGCCTCCAGTCATCTCAGTGGTTACGCGGGTGATTCAGAGTTCAAAACGTCTTCTTCCCACAGACCGTACAGTTCGTTGAACAATTCGTGCATTCTCGAGACGAACGACAACCGTTCGGCGACTTACTCGACCAGCGACAGCTGTTTGAAGTTCACGTCGGAGACGCCTGCTTCGTACGTGTCGTCGTTCAACTACAGCCGAGGTGGTTCGGGTCATCTGGAGGAATTCACACAGACGCCGTCGCCGAGCGATAGCGGCATCGCCGAGCTCGAGGCGATGCTACGAGAGAAGGACTCTGAGATCTCGTATCTCCGTGAGACGATGGAACACAACGAACAGGTGATCTTCAAAGTGTACGAAGAAAAGGAACTGAACTGGCAGAAGGAGTTCAAACAGCTGAAATCGCAGTACGAGATGCGTCTCAAAGCCGTGCAGCAGAAAGCGCTTGTTCAACATTATCAGGCGAGTACCAAAAGACTACGGATTTAAGTGTTTTGTTTTGTTTTTCACACAATTTATATTAGTTTCACTAGTGAGTGAGTTGTTGGCCATGATATTGTGAGGTGAGAAATAGGTCGACATCTGGTGACAAATATCGATTTCAAAATACGTATCGGATGTGGCAAAACATTGTATCCACACTTGAACAGCTGGCTAATAAAATTGCGGATACATTTTTTTGCAACACCCTGTATCTAAGTTTTGCTTGATAAATGTGTGTTGAGACAAAGGGTGGCATCTGGTGTCAAATAATTTTCAAATGCGTTTAAATTTAGTTTTGCTTGAAAGTTGTGTGTGGAAACAAAGGGCGACATCTGGGGACATATACCGATGTCAAAATACATATTTGATAATATATACAGGGGTGGGCCAAAGTTGTTTGCATGGAAAAATGCAACCATCCCTTATGTCTTGTATGTAAACCTGCTTTTGACCACCCTTGTATATGACACTATATCGTATAAAGTAATCATTTTTTAATGCACACGTTTTTGAATAATCCTATTTAGTTGCAGCAAGAAAAGAAACAGCTCAAGTCGGATTGCGACGAGCTCAAGAACGACAAAGTGGCTGCGAACAAACAGTTGGACGTTCTGCAGGCTGAACTGGACTCGGTGCGAGCGCAGTTGGAGGAGACGGAGTGGAGCATGTGTCAAAAGAGTGGCGAGATCGCCCTTCTCAAACTGCAGTTGAAAGACTCACAGGGCGACCAGAACTCGCGCACGGCGGAACTCTTGGCACTGAAGGCGCAGTTGCGCGTGTCGAGGACTGACGCGGACAAGTGGGAAAAGGAAGCGCTGGCGCTGCGTGAACAGTTGATGAAACAGGAGACGCTGTACTTGGCCCCTCCTCGCTGCGAAATGTCGTCCCGGAGGAGCTCGCCGTACCACCACCACGAGGCGGTGGAAAACGACCACCGTCGGAACGACGTGGTGGACGACGTTCACCGCGAAGTGGAACGTTTGCGGATGGCGCTGGCGGAAACGCGGGCCGAGCTGGAGTCGAAGCGGGACGTGTTTGAAGTGGAACGCGAACGCTGGTTGGAAGAAAAGGAAAAGGTAATTCGGTACCAGAAGCAGCTACAGCTGAACTACGTGCAGATGTATAGGCGGAACCAAAATTTGGAGTCCGAGTTGAAGCACGTCACGTTTGAGCTGGAAGGTCGGGATTACAAACTGCACGGTTCGGAATCCCACTGTTGATGACAAGTGTCTCGTGGTCGAGGGGGCAAAAATTTAGGGAAAGTGTTTTGTTTTGTTTTGTTTTTAAGATCAGAATTGTATGCATTTATTAATTAATTCTTATCAAGTTGTGTGTTAAGTGTTATAACAAATACAGGAAAAGCAAGCGGTCGATAGTTGGTGCTGCATCAAATGTGTTTAAATAAACGTACAGGATTGGCTCAAATACGGTAATACTTAGCGGGATCCGGTTATTTATTATGATCATTTTGGGAATAGTGCTTTTTGATAACAATAACCGGCTGATAACATTAAGCAATAGATGAAAAAAAACATTAAACAGTGTGTCGTCAGGATCGACGGATTATAATAGCCGATTTGATATCATGATCTGCGATTATAATAACCGGATTCCACTGCGTTTAGGCATTTACCATGTAAATTGTGTTGAATCAATGCGTGCAAGTAAATGTGCTTTTAACGAGTTTTATCTAAATTGCTCCACTTGCCACACCAAAAATTGCATGTGTTCGGTGGGTAATGACATGACACACTTTCACAATATATTTAACACAATGGATGTTTGATAGTTGATGTGTTAAAAATTTAAATGCATACAATTCTGGAAGTTCTTTGCAATATAGGAAGTCTTCCATTTCAGCAAAATAAAACTTTTAATGTACATATTTTTTTATAAGTATTTTTTCAAGAGTATTTTTCTAGAAACGTGAATGCATTTGACAATGACATTTTTTACCGTTACTTAATCATCTTCCGTTACGAACTCTGCGTGTACAGTGCTTTAACGACGGAGTTTTGAATACGCGTTGCGAAGATTCACATATACCATCTCAGTATAACCTGCTATCAACACGTGGCATCGGATTTAGTTTATTCGTTGCTGGACTAAATGTGTTAATAAACGATGGTCCAAAAATATTTTGTCAGCTTACACGAACGTATGGCTCGGGATCATCAAACTTACAGTGACGACAAAAAATAAAATGAGTGGATGTAGTCAAAAAGTTTTTTTTCGATACAACTGAATTTTTTTTTGTTGTAAAGTTCCACTTTTGAAAGTTATCAATTTTTCTTTTAATTTAAAAATCTTGTTTTTAATAAGCTCGTAAATTTTTTAATATTGTAGTCAATTTTATATACGGATAAAATTGCGGACGTGTTAGTACGCTTACCAAGATACAAGTTATGTTCGGTTGGAATCTTGTTTATAATTTGGACTTGTTTTATTTAGTACTTAAAAATCTTGGCGATGTTTTTATCGTACAAGAAAAGATGTGATCGTATTATTCCTGTTTTCCCGACATGTATATATATATAATTCTTTGTCAATTCAAATGGGCAAAGGAACAATCTGTAGCTGTCAACAGCAGCTTGCGTAGCTTTAGCGGTCGATAAGGTTTCATTGTTTGTACGCTTTTCATGAAGTTGTTTGTTTTTTCGAGATTTGAATCATCATTATTTTTTGTGTGTATATAAAATCAAACCAATGCAATTTTTACGACTTTTCTTTACATTTTTTATGTTAATAATAAGAATGAACTTGATCTGTGAATATCTCATCCCGCACATCGGTGGGAATGTAACAATTTCAGGCGCCCGCACTATCTAATGTTCGCTTTCCATATTAAAAATGATAACATCCTTCCCGTGCTATAGCATGGGTTTACCTACCGGTATATGAATGAATTGTGAAAAAACGCTTTGCCTAAGTTATCGAAAAACGTACATCTTTTAATTCAAAGCATCTTTGTAAATGTTATTGAAACAAAAACGTCCAATATTATCACATCCACATAATGTTCAATTGACACGCACGGAATCGCCGCCGATGGTTTCCATAGGTTTTTTATTCGGTCCGTACTTCGTCGCAAGTATACGAGCGATGTAGTTCCAATACTGCTGTCGAATGGTGTCTTGGTGCATCGCCAGTTCATTGCACAGCTTTATAGAAAATTATAAAATCACAAAATTATTGTATCCCAATTTTTTTGTGGATTGGAATGTTGGATTGAGAACATTTAATCGTGGTTCCTCTACCTCCAACGCTTCTTGAAGAATCTCCTTGTTTTCGCCCTGTTTCTCCAACTCGTCTTGATGCATGTCGATCATGAACGAAAGCAGATAAGGCGACGCCATCTTGGCCTCCTTTAACTTGCTAACAAACTCTTTGACTTCGGGCCGATTGAGGTCGCTGTAGAAGAGAATGCTTAACGAGCACAATACAACACTATTAAATGGCATGTTTTAAATTCAATTAGAAATAGGATGTCGATTGACAGTATGGTTGATATTAATTGTGTATAAACATAGTTGACGTTACCCTTTTAAATAATTCCACGCACTTTCGTTATTTACAGCCCGATAAATGGCCTGGAATGTGTACCTGTCACGGAAAAATAGTTGTCAAGATGCGTTAAAACTCAATTCCTCGTGAGCAGTTTCGCATTGTATTGAGGGACAGCAGAAGCAATTTTCAAATGTGGTCATAAACACTTTTGTAGTGTCGCAACCAAACTAGAAAATACACATACTGTATCTCAAATGGACATTTACATCAATGTCATATTGTTAACGTGACATTTTATTATACAAATAGAGAAACATATACTGTACTAAAATTATTAGGCCTACTATTTTCGCTATTTTTTCATCAACATATTAATAATAAGAATGACCAAAATCTGTGAGGGTAATGGACGCTTTAGCCTCGCCCATCGTGCAGAAACCTCCCTTTAAGTCAGTTGTTATTGGTGGCTATTAAAATCGAAACCCATCATAATTGAAACATCCTGTCACTAGATGGAGTTGGTTGGTTGCTTGCTTGTCAATGTACAATAATAAGTTAGTTTTGTAGTCGTGAATCAAAAGTTTGTATCGCTAACTCGGAACCTCTATCTCATGCCCCCCCGTGCTACAGCAGGAAGTTCACATCCAGTTGATTAATAGCATCCCTCAAAACATAGGTTTAACAAAGCGAAATATTTACGTCAACTCTCGATCGATGACTTCAGGGGTGTATTTTTCCGAATTACTGATGACGAAATGGCGCTGGTTCCACGCCGAGTTGTTGCGGACGTCCTGTTGAAGCAGCTGGTCGACGTATTCCAATTCGTTATCCCACAGTCCAAATTCACGTATAGCCCACTGTCTACAACCAAATGACACCCTTAGCTACAAATTTAACATCGATTCAGCCAACAGTTTGAAACCGTCGTCACCTATGTTGCCACGCATGGTAATTTTTGGCGTCTTGTTTCAGTATGCCTTTCGTGAAATCCAATTCAGTCGACGGATCCTGAAGCCATTCGACCAACACTCTTCGATGATGCCTGGAATGATTTAAACAACAGATTCACTCATCGATCGGATAAATACATTAACCAACTTCTTTAACTATTATTATTTATTTATTCATTCATTTTACCAAACTTGGTAGTTTTTGGGATGGTCCTCGATAACTTCTTGAACGTATCGAAGTTCTTCGTGCAAATCCTTTCCCAAGTCCTTGAGGAGAAATCGACGATAATACCTGTTATACGACATTCACGTTACGTCCAATTAGATCGTGATTAGGCATGACTGTGGAAAAGTTAAGCGACTCTTTTGGTTCATTACCAAACGGTATAATTGGCGGGATTCAAGGCAGCGGCATCTTTGGTCAAATTCAACGCACGGTCACTCCGCTCGTCTCGCTGCAGAATAGCTCGAAAGTAATCGTAGACATCTTGAACTACAAACAAAACAGTCAATGGTTAAGTTCTATGTAGTTATTATAAATTATATATTTCATGAAGTGCAGCATACTTGTTGGTATAGTATAATACGAGTAGGCTATGCCGTATGCAAAATCGCACAGTACAGTATCGTGAAAATTTTTTAAATTTTAATTAAACGATAAACTAATTAAACACATTTTTGAGTTTAATGGTGTAATATTATTATATATTAAAACGGTTCATTTGGAACTGACGCACTTTTTTGAGCTAACCACTTGCAGCTATTGATTGACAACTGATTTTGTGTTTAAACAACATAACTTACAACGATCCGAATAGGCGATTTTGACAACAGGACTCGGTCCATCATCTTGTGATATGGGTGTGACATCTTTCCAGTCAGGTCTATCACGATAAAACGTCCAATCCGATGGACATTCATCCGAACTACTACCGTCCATGATGAATGAACTGTTTTCAAGTTTCACTTTATTACGTTAAAATACCACGCTATATGTAGTTATTTTTTGCACACGAAATCGCGTTATGTTTAGATACGTTGGGTTGAAATTTTCATTGAAATCTGCGCTATGACTAGTATCATTTTATTTTAATTATTGAACGTAGCGCAGTATTTAATACAAAAAGTTAATACAGTACTGTAAATAAAATTAATTAAATGTTTAATTCATAAATATATAATAATAATAATAATAATAATATAATAAATAACATAACATAAATATATAATTTATTAATATATATACTTTGGAATATATATCACAATTTTCATTCTTATATTAGATATAAAATTATATATAATTAATAAAGTTTTAAACACTGTATCATATTATTAACTTATTAGTAATGTATTAATTTTATACAGTAATTATATATATTTTTATATTAATTTTAAATTATACATAATATTTTTATACGACATTGCGCTACGTTTAAAATTGATCTAAATCGCACTACGCGTAGTGCTAAAACGTTTTCATTACAATTCCCGCTACGGTTAATTTTTCTAAGGAAAAACCTGCGCTACGTTTAGTTGCATCGTTGGTTGTATATAACGACAAATGGCGCCTTCGCACCTTTAAAAAACAAAAACCACGTTGAAATTTGGATTTGTTTGTCTCGGACTAGACGTTTATTACATTCGCCATTTACTTGTCTCGATCCACAAAGTAATGTATAACACGGTGACGATTATGTTTTTTTATTTATTAATTTAAATGAAAATATTAAAACATGCAAATAATCAATTAACTGCTAAAAAAAAAACCCGGCCGACACTTTGTATGTGGACGTTTAAATTTGAATCGTGTAGATACAGACAGTAGCCTACGACGTTTACCTAAACTTTGTCTCTGACTAATATCATAGCCAACAAGTATTACTTGTTGGCTATTGTAAGTATACAGCAGTATTACATATATACTGTATAGATTGTACTGTACAATCTATACAGTATAGACAATATATTACACCAGTATAATTATATACAGGACATTGTCAATTTATTATATTATATTGAAGTACGCATTCATGTTGTTCACATCATTAAATATACCGTTAATTTATAACAGGTTTCAACGTTGGCTAATTCAAACGCCACCACGACATCCTCTGTCACGATGACTTTGGGTGACACCCCAAACGAACTGAAACTCAACAATGCACCAAACGACGCTATCTCCGCCGTCAAGTTCGGTCCCAACTCGTCCCAGTTTTTGCTTGTTTCGTCATGGGATTCGTCCGTTCGACTGTATGACGTTATCAACAACACGATGCGTATGAAATACAACCATCCAACCCCTGTATTGGACTGTTGCTTTTATGTACGTTGCACTGTTTTTTGTTCTCACAACATTTTCGGTTAAACTCTAGATTTTCATTTTGTGTGTGTCGTTATCATTTTAGGATGCCGTTCATGCGTACAGTGGTGGTCTGGACCAAGTCGTAAAAGTTTACGACTTCAACGCTAGTTCAGGTGGAGTTTAATTTATTATTTTTCTGGGTTGTTTGTCTGCATTCAACATTCTTGTCTAAAAAATAAAGCTTAGACTGACGCTGAAATCGAATGTTCATGTAGAAACAAGTTTTAAAGATCGGCTGACCAGCGTAATTGTTGCTACCTGTACAGTCATTGGCTGTGCAGCAAATTCCAGTGCACTTTTGCACTGTGTCCATGACAACAAGTAATAGTGTTCACTGTACCTTTATTGGATAAAAAATAAATTAGACTCAGGTTGAAACCAAATGTTTCCATAAAAACATGCTTAGAGATTCGCTGAGCAGTTGTTGCTACCTGTACAGCTATTGGCTGTGCAGCAAATTTCAATGCACTGGTTGATACACTGTTTCCTTGACACCCAAGAAATAACATATATTTGAAATAGTGTTTACCTTTATTGGAGATTAAAAAAAATATTTATTCATAGAGTGGTGCATCTCATTGAATGATGGGCTTTTTACTAGTTATACTTAAATATTTCACTGTTATAATTACTATTTTAGAAACTATCGTCGGAAGCCACGATGCGCCTGTCCGTTGCGTCGAATATTGTCCGGATGCAAATATCGTCATTAGCGGAAGTTGGGATCAGACTGTTAAACTGTGGGATCCGAGAACACCTTGCAGTGCGGGGTCGTTTTCGCAACCCGACAAAGTACTTGTTGATTTTTAATGAAACACGTTTTGTTGCGTATCAATATTTTTTATTTAAATTTTTGAAATGTGTTTTCCAGGTATACACGCTGGCAGTGTGTGGAGACAAACTTGTCGTCGGAACAGCCGGACGCCGCGTCCTGGTGTGGGATCTGAGAAACATGGGCTACGTTCAACAAAAGCGAGAGTCGAGTTTGAAATATCAAACGAGATGCATCCGCTGCTTTCCTAACAAACAAGGCTACGTTCTAAGTTCGATTGAAGGTAACTATTATTTCAATAACAAATACGTACAATTTTTTCTGTATTATTCTACAGTATTGACACAAAGTTGACAAATCATCTGGAATATGCATTTTTATTTCTGCAAATAATAATAATGATCCAAGACTATTTGTGTTTGTCATAAGCACTTTGTGTTGTAGCATTCTGTCACTAGAGTGGCATACTAATGTTAATTTTCCATGCAACAGTCTTCTCGTGCTATAGCACAGGCCAACTACTAGTTCATGTTGGAAATCGATAAAATTGTTTTGATCTTTGTAGGTCGCGTTGCTGTGGAATACCTCGATCCCAGTCCCGAAGTACAAAAGAAAAAATACGCGTTCAAATGTCACCGCATCAAAGAGAACGGCATCGAACACATTTACCCCGTCAACGCCATCAGCTTTCATTCCTTGTACAACACGTTCGCCACGGGCGGATCGGACGGGTTTGTCAACATCTGGGACGGTTTCAACAAAAAGAGGCTGTGTCAGTTCCACCGTTACCCTACGTCGATCGCGTCTCTTTCGTTCAGTCACGACGGTTCGATTCTCGCCATCGCGTCTTCGTTCATGTTCGAGCAGGACGAAATCGACAACATACCCGAGGATGCGATTTATATTCGACATGTCACCGATCAGGAGACCAAACCTAAGTAAACAGTATGTGATGATCATGAAGTTTGTCGCCCTATGTCTTCATTTTTTTATATTTTATTTGACGAACCATTGTATTTCATTAAACCAGCATTCTCATATAGTGTGTTACCAAGTGACAGACAAGTACGAGGATAATCCTAGTACATAAAATAAAGGCACATTCTTTTAAAAATTGAACGGCATTGTTTGTATGGTTTGTTGGTCACTTTTTTATGGACATATTCCAATTATAAAAATGTACACATGTTTATGAGTATGTATTATTAAATTTGTGTATGTATTTATTGTAATGTATTTAAAATGATATAATGTCAATATAGAATATATAAATATTTTTTTTTAACTTTTTGTCATTAGAATTAAATTTGAAACAAGGAAATTTCGGAGGGACAAATGCAATTTGTCGTGATTACGAGAGGTCACTGGTTCGATCTGGTTCTCGGGGTGGAACAAGGATTTTTTCAAACCTTGTTTTCTATTCAAAATTTTTGTTATTAAAATTTAAATCGTTCAATTTAAATCCCTTTTTTTGTTAAAATTTTTATGAATTTTTGTAAAAAAAAAAAATTTTTGTAAAAATTTTTTATAAATTTTATTTTTTTTAAAATAAAAAAAATAAAATAAAATATGGTTAATATTTATAAAAATAAAAAATTATTAAATTTATTTTTAATAATTTTTTATTTTTATAAATATTAACCATATTTTATTTTATTTTTTTTATTTTATAAATACATATTTTTTTATAATAATAATTATATTAAACTTTCACAAAAATTAAAGTATGGCATTAAAAATAGTGCATTGGGTTTTTAATTTTTACAAAACTGCAACTTCAAAATATATAACAAAACCGCACGAACTTTATTGGATTGACACCCCTTATAATATACATTTTTTAAATAATAGAAAATATTCAAACTGCGAATCTCAACAGCATGCTGTTTCCATTTAACTCCTCTCGACCAATAGGAAAAGTTTTCCTCCATCACGTGACGTACTAAAAATGGCACGCTTCTCACTCCGAGTCCATCGCACCCTAATCCAACAATACGCAACAATCATCGACTCCCATTCCCTTTCGACTTTTCAACTTTCCGATTATTAACTCGTCCGTTGATTAAACAACGATGTCGTACAGATGACACATTCCACGGTCTGATTAATTGTGTGTTTTCTCTAATCGAACGATGAGTGTTAACATTTCCCACGGGCTAATAATACAATGGACTTGTCCTTCATGGAAACAACAACATCGCCAACAAATTCTTTTGTAACCACGTCGCAAGATTGACGGCCAGTAAGTTGGGTTCTTGTTTTGTTTGTTTTTCAAAATAGACGTGTACACGTTTTTGCCTTTGTTGACGTGTGTAGTAATTAAAAACAAACGATGACCTGTTAATGTAATTCCGATTTTAAATAGTAGTCGAGCGAAGTGATTTGAATTTGTTATCTGATTGGAGCACCAACGCACAGGTAACATTCCTGTGGAAAGTGATTTGTTATTCATGTAACGTTGTTGTGGTGTGTGGTGCAAAAGTTCAATATATCATGGATGTAATTCGATTGGTATCTTATCTTCTTTACAAGTCGTTATGTATAATATATACACTGTATATTTAAATTTTAATATTAAAACTTTTTTTTTCATTATAGCCAAATTTTTAGAAAATAATAGAATAATTGGCACACTATTTAGAAAGTGATGACAAAAGTGTACCCATTCAAGGAGTAAGTTGGTAATAGAATTTTGGTTGTTGTACGCCTCGCCCAAGTTTGTAATGACATTACGTGGTCGTGCGATTCATCCTTTATAAGTAGAGTGTATGATAAATGCTCTTATAAAAGGGTGTACAGTGGTAAATTGATAATATACAATACAAGAACATGATTTGGTGGAAACAAGGTTCAGCGAACACTGTGTTTCTTGTGATTCATAAAAGTTGATGCTACATAACATATGAAATATAAATATAAAATATGATATGAAATATAATTCAACATAACATAGGATGTGTAACATTAATGTATGCAATGTTAATTTAAAATTTTGGGTTAAAAAGTTAAACAAATGTACATTTTACGTTGAAATGTATTATTGTGCATATTGATATTTAGTTCAATTTTAATGGGAATTTTACTGATTAATTTTAAATGGAAATTATAAATCTAGTTATAAAAAAGTGCTGATACTTTGTATAGTTGTTCCGTATACAATAAGAGCTTCGGAAATGATCATGCATTTTTAAGCAAAGAAATTTTTTTGCATAAATTTTAGAAATACGTCAAATTGTGAGGGCAGAAATGTATATTATGTGTACAAAATTTGACATACAGTAACATTTTCAGTTATAATTCAATCTCTTATACAATTTTCGCAATAAATGATACGTCGACATTTTTCGTATACAGTAAATAATATACACATTTTTTGTATAATGTAGAAATTTTCAGGGTTCATCGTATATATATATAAATAACAATATACAATTTACTTTTTATCATTTTGTGAATATATTTTTTTTTGTACAATGATATTGGAAAATTAGGATCAGTCAATATTATAAATTTTGTGTAATTTAACATTGGCATATACAGTGGAATCCTGTTTTTATAATCACGCATAATGTTAAAGATGTTATCAATCGGCTGTTGTTATTATTATCATCATTCGGTTCCATTGTTTAATATTTTTATATCTATCGTTTAATGTTATTAAAAAAGTACTGGTTCCAAAGTGATTGCAATAACCAGATTCCATTTTGAAATATCCTCTAATTTTTGTGAGCAATGTATATAAAATATACATAAAATGTTTCATGATAGTATACAAATTATCAATTTGTCCTATATCACATACTTATCAATATCCAATTTACATCTTTTTCTTTCATTGTTGAATATTTTTATGTAAAGGTTGCAAAATCGGTAGGTCTATACAGAGACAGTTGATGAACTGTCTCTGGGTCTATAGGTCAGTACCGTAAATATATAAACATTTTTATACGTTAACGTATATTTGAAATTTTAAATAAGTCCAGTAGATAAAAAGTGTTATCAATTGCAAAACTTGGGAATTTCCCCATTTTCCGTTAAGTTTTGTGAAAGGTGTGAAAATAGGCGAAGAATAAGAGATTTTCCAGATAACGGATAAAAAGGTAAATATCACACATGTATATAAAAAAAAAACATACATGTATCATATATCATCATAGGCGAACTCTTCCCTGATGTTGATAGGTTAGCTGTTACGATTATATTTCCATTTTAAGGTACCGTGTTTTGATTTTCAAAGCATTTGACGTATTTAATGCAGAATTCCTCATTAGCATAAACGTGTGTTGTTAATAGGAAGTGAGCATGCTTCCAGTGTCCGGGAAATCTCTTATTCACCTTGAAGGAAGTACGTATGAGCAGTTTTGAATATAGACATATGTACTGTATACATGTATTTATTAGTACGTATCACTTAAATTTGGAATAGAAAAAAAAATATTTTGCTTTTGATTTGGTAACGTTTGCGTAATTTAACTAATAAGATGGGAGGTTCGGAAAATGATGTTTTAATTCTAGTTAAGGTAAAATAGAAATTTTATTTTCGAATTTGATGATGTTACTGCGTGTTTGTTGTTTTTGTGTATTTTATTAATTTTTTTGTATTAGTAAGTGAAGTAGTGTAACCATGTAACATAAATAGTAAAATAATGTAAAATTTAGAATCGAATTAACCTACTGTACGTGAATTATCATAAAGGTGTCATTGTATTTTATTATTATAAACATATATGTTTGTTGATAAGTAATCGAAATTTGACTGTTCGTTATTTGTTAACATGAAATAATTTGTTAACATGAAATATTTTATTCATTACTTAATAGATTTGTTTATGTTATCATGGAGTTATAAGTTAACCTAACCGAACTTATAATTCCATGATGTTATATATTTGTTTATATGTTATGTTATGAAATAGTTGTTTGTTGATATATTTGTTATTTGATACATTAACAGAAATAGAAATTGCTGGTTTAAATTCACATTAAGTTGGTTTTCTAAGATATCTGTGGTTTTTGAGTGGTCTACTATGTGGTTGTTAGTAATTTTTGTTTGTTTTGAATTAGAGACTTTTTTTTTAATTTTAAAAATTAATTATAATGCTTATTTGATTTGCATGTTAGTGTTTAATTTTTTTTTTCACTAGAGGGCGTTGCTTCACTCCATAGATAATATTTTCACCCATTGTTGGTAGAATGTGGTAGAATCATTAGTGATGAACATCACTTTATTTATTATAATTTTTATAACTAAAACTAGAAATTGACCCTTGCTGTAGCATGGGGGGGGGGGGCATGCCATAGAGGTTTCAAGTTAGTAATACAAACTTTAGATTCAGAACTACAAAACTAACATATTTGTACTCCTCGTTTACAACTAACTCTATCTAGTGACAGGGTGCTAAAACTCTGACTCGGGTTTCAATTTTAACAACCACCTATCACAGCTGACTTGAAGATTTTGCACGATGGGCGGGGTTAAAGCATCCATGACATATACCCATGCACAGATTTGGGTAATTAATATTATAGATTAATTAATATGGCTTCTAAATGGTTCAGAAGATGCTACGACAATGCGTGTTAAGTGCAAGAAACCTTATGACATGTTTTAATGTAGTTTTCTGTCCTTTAATTTTTGTCGCCTGTCCATTTTTATTAAAATTTTGTTTGATTTCAGTTTGTTTCTGAGCGTCCGCACTTCACGATCATGAAGAGAAATCTTCAACGATGCACCACACACGCAGGCGAAAGAAACGCCCGAGTTATGGTGTGAGAACTGTCGAAATCGTCCGCAGCAGAACCGGCTACGGTTTCACCATCTCTGGACAAGCACCATGCATGCTGAGTTGCATCGTCAATGCCAGCCCTGCTGAACGCGCCGGCCTCAAACCCGGCGACTACCTCATCGCCGTCAACGGACAGAACGTCTCGAAAGCACCACACGACGATGTCGTTCACCTTATCGGCAACTCGAGCAACCTCTTGAAGCTTCAGATTGCAGAGAACTATTACTCCGACTCGTCCGACGACGAGCTAGTGTCGGGCAACGTCCTGAAATCCAAACACGCGTTACGCGTGCGCACAAAAAATACTGCCAGCCACAACCTTGGGAATAACCACCAACCGCTGTACCGTGCCGAAAAGGTCATTCAGGACTTGCATTCCGGGTTGTTGTTTCAGAACCAAAACGTCAAGGCGAACCGTTCGTCGGAATCGAAACCCGAAACGTCGTTCCGGAAGACTCCCGTCTTCGGCAACACTTTCGCCCAGAAGGAAAACCAGCCGCGGAGGAGCAAGGCGGCGATTCCGTTTCACGACTACTGCTCATTCGACTCGAAATACAACAACTTCACGAAACGGGCGATCACGTCGTCGGCATGCAGTTCGCCCGTCAAGCAGCTCAGCGGCAAGGAGAACCTGTCCGGCAAAGGTGGTGAGCATAACGAACTGAGTAGTTTCCTGTACCCGTCGTTGCAGCACCTGCAGAACAACTGGACCGCCATTCTGAAGAATGTGGTCTTCAAAGCCGTCGTCGGCTACCTCGGGACGATCGAGATGCCCAAAGAAACGCAGCAGTGCTGTTCCCGCTTCCAGGCCATCTCCAGCTGCATCCGACGACTTCGCGTCGAGAAGAAGGTCCACACCCTAGTGCTCCTGGTCGTGTACAACGAGAAGATCTCGCTCATCAACCCTCACGGCAACGTGATCGCCACCTATCCGTCCGAGAAGATCATCTCCAGCGGCATCTACGCCAACGACAAGAAGTTTTTCGGCCTGGTGACGTCCCACGATCACCTCAACGACTGCGAGAACGAGATCAAGCGCATAAACAGTTCGTGCCACGTGTTCATGATCGACCCGAAGATCGCGCTGCACGACACGCACGTCAACGTCGCGAGGATGTTCAGCATTCGCTGCAACAGTCTGGAACGGAACGCGCTGCCGTGCCCGGACTTCTTCGACTCTGCCGAACCCGTTCTGCACGCCATCAACCACCTGTACCAGGACAACATGACGGACTGCTGTCCCGTGCTTCCTGGGTTGGTCAAAGTGAGCTTCCCGGAAGTCCACAACCACAATTTGAGCAGTAACAGCAGCAACAGTGACAGTGGGATCGCGTTCCATGACGACAATTACAACAGCGACCAGGTTTTCGTCGTCAACGTCGGTAACGTCAACGACGACAAACAACACGCGAAAGGCAACGGCGACGTGCTGGAGACGTCCAAGTCAAAAGCTGTCGAGTGTTGTTCGACCCCTCAGAACGATCGGCTCAACGTCCGTGCGATGACAAAGACGCCGAAAGACAATTCGTTCACCAAACACGAACAAAAACTGGATGCCTTTGACATTGCGCTCAATTCCATCGCGACCAAGCCACCCGTTTGCGGTGGAAAGACAGGTAACGAAACGTCGTTGAGAAACACTCTGATTCAACCGTCTTCTAGCGAGGCGGCGTCAAAAGACAACGTCGGTGCTGTCAAGATGTTTGGTCAGTATTCCAAGTACAAGAACGATGACAACTCTTTGACGAAAAGCTCGTTTGGGAGCCATCACCCGAAGATGAACTACGCCATTGACGATAAGGCTAAACTCGATGAAATGCGTGCGCATTCGTCACCGTACAACGAAACCATGACAACCGTGAGTGACGACACTTTTGTTTTTTTTGCTTTGAGTTCTCGTTTATTTCATCATTCGTACACATGAACTTGTTTACGTGCAGCATTTTCTGTACTATAAGGTGTTCCTAAAAGGATGTAGTCCAATCTTGACCCCAGTTAAATTTCACTAATCACAACTGTGCAAAGTCCATGTAAACATGAGTCCGAAAACGCTTCCCTTCTGACATAATAACACACAGGGTGAAGTCACGTCATTGCGTAGGCTTTGTAGATAATCGTTGGGGATATGCAGATGAGTTATGTAGATCCAGACCCTTGTTTATGTACGTGTTGTTTGTTTTGCTGCGTAGCATCTGTTTATAATTGAGGAGTTGGGTGGAATAACGACGTAACTCCAAAAATAGGCAGTTTTGAGAAAAAGGGGCAAAAACTTTTGGCACCTTCAAATTTAAGATTCAATTGTCAACCGTCTATTTATAGAAGGAGAATGAACAGGTTTTTGTAAAAATAAATGTTAACTGTAGTTGACATTGACAGACCTCAAGTTACGGGCTAATTTAAAAATGCATTGACACTTATTTCGAATAAGCGTCATTATATGCGAATTAATCTATAAATGCATCGAGGTCGTCGTTTTTCTAAAGATCAGTTTTATTTTTATCGTTTTGGAAATGAAACGAGTGAGTGAAGCAGCCAGTGATGCGACAAAAAGAAAGAAATGACAAGAATTTTCTGATTGACAATAGTCACGTTCCATGTATTTTGCTCCAAATTGTCCAAAAGTGCAAATTATAGGGAACCCTACGTCTTTATGCTATAGACTGGTCTAAAACGATTAAATGTATGCATTTTAAGGACTAACGACATAAGTGGATTTTACGCCTCAATTTGATTAGACCTTTCAGGGACACCTTGTATACAGTGTTCAACAGCAACTTGTGTGAACCTTGATCCACCCTAATGAAGCGTGACGATTCATTTTTATTTTCATTCCAGAACTTAAGCATGCCATACGAGAAACCAGCGTCGCCAAAACAACATTCGTGTGGCTCGAACGGCGACGGCGTTGTTTTGGAGAAGACCGGTGCGGAACCACAGATCATTGGAAGAGTTACGAGATGGGCGCTGGGCTTCGACAAGCTTCTGGAAGACATTGCGGGAATACACACGTTTGCTGTGAGAGCAGTTTAAAGTTGAAACAGCATTGTATGTTTGTACAGGGTGTTCGTGAAAGTTCTAGTCCGATTGTAACCACGACGCCAAAACAAAGCAAAGAGCTCATGTAAACACGGATCCCTGTTTCTAGACCCCTGTCTATATGGATTTGGGCTTTGTTTTGTATCGGGTTGAAATTCCACTAGACCTTTCAAGAACACCCTGTATTGTGTGTGCGTTTAGAATTTTGTCGAATATTTCATTTGCAGGAGTTTTTGCGGACGCAGTTTTGTCACGAAAATATAATTTTTTGGGTCGCGTGCGAAAGATTCCGAATGTTTGCGGGACCGACCGACGTATGTATCCATTTACCTATCTACGCACTATGCATCGACTGTACTTGTGTGATTTTTTAATTTTGAAATTATTCGAAACATTTTTATTTTTTATTGTAGATTAAACTCATCGCTAGGGAGATATACGATCACCATTTGTGTAACGGTGCTCCCGAACCGGTCAACGTCGACAGTACAGCGAAACAGTACGTCGAAGACAACTTAGAGAATCCGTCCAAGAATTTATTTATACCCGCCCAAAAACAGGTGAACATTAGTTTACTATGTTTTTATTTTCATCATGTCACTACAAGTCAACTTGTCAATAGCGACAAAGAATTCTCGGTCGAGTATCATGTGATCAGCCAATGGCTATCGAGTTGATATCTGTCAACTAAAGTTAACAACAGATTTTTTGCAAAGACCTGTTAATTTTACTTTTATAAATAGACAGGAATTTTTTATAATCTTAAATTTGAGGGTGCCATAAGTTTTTCTCAAAACTACGCCGTTATTACGCCATCCAACTCCTCAATGACATGGCCCCTCGTTTTGATGCGGCGGTTGCATTTCTGTGACATTCATAATCCTATTTTTTATGTATGTTTTTGACAGATCTATAGCCTTATGAAATTCGACTGTTACTCACGGTTTTTGAAATCGCCATTGTTCAAAGACTGCTTGATGAAAGAGATTGCGTCGGAAGCGTTGCCGTACGAAGGCAACGACAACCTGAATCCCAGTCTTCCGTATTTCGTCGACGCTAAAGATTTGGTACGTACGTTGTTAAGCAATCCAACATTGGGTTACACAACACCTTGAGAATAATTATCATTTGGTTTTTCATTGTTTGGTTCGATTGCAGTTCAAAGTTCCGAAAGAAGTGGAGAAAGAGGAAGTGGAAGAGGTTCGGAGAAAATCGCTTTTGCCATGGAACCGGAACAAATCCTCGTCGTCGTCGTCGTCGAAAGAAAAGGAAAACAAGAAACGCTTTTTTCTCAAGACGTCGGAATTGAGGAAGTCGTTTTGCCGGAAGGAGAAGAAGAAACAAGCCGACACGTCGACGACGACGACGGAGCCGTCTCATTCGTCGTCGCTCACGGCGAGCGATTTGAAAGTGAGTCACTTTTTCATTTTCTAGCTGAAGTTTTGACGACGACAGTGTTTTGAAACTTTTACGTTTGGTAGTCGTTTCCGGTCAACAAGCGTCTGTCGACCAGTTTACGCAACCAGACGAACCAGATACTATGTCGAGTGCTTCTACCCGATAAATCGACGACCGTCGTCCAGACGAAACAGGGCATATCGATCTATTCGCTCATCTCGTCGCTGTTGGAAAAGCGGGAAATGAAGTACAATTTGATCGACGCGTTTCTCGGAAACTCCGACAAGGTAGATGGAGACAATTATTTAAATGACACCTTTTTGTTCATACTCTTTATATTGACTTCACTTATGAGTCTCTACAAAACGACTCGATGGATTTTGATTCGTCTTAGTTTATCGAGTGACACTGGCCATATGGCGTCAGTGAAAACCCAATATGGCGGACACTACATACCATAGATGCATTATTCTTTGGATTCTCCTAAGGGCTCAATAAATTTTGATGAATGAGGTGTCTAAGGATCCGTTTTAGTCTTCCGAGTGTCACTGCCTATACGCTGTTAATTAAAATCCAATGTGGCGGACGCTATATGCCAGTATTAAAGACTGTGCTTTAAAAAGCATTTTTTAGTGCGTTTATTTAATTATTTGTGAATGGATTTAAACTATTTCTTTCTGTTTCATTTTTTGCATGACAGTGTCTGGATTTGAGTTCCGATTCGAACATTCTTCACTGTCAAGAAGTCCGCGTCGAACAGCGAACTCTCGTCCAACTCGAGCTGCCCAACAGCAAAACGCTGGCGATCAAAGCGAAACCGGACAAAACCGTAATGGACGTTTTGGTACCCGTTCTTCAGCATTGCGGATATAAATTGGAACAGTACCACGATGAAAAGGTATTTCGTTTTTTCTACCGTCATTGTAATCGAATAACGATGGAATCAAAATGCAGGTTGCACCTCACTAATCCGGCATCATCTTCGATGGTTCGGCATTTGGAATCTACAGTAAAATTTGCAGCGAATACTTTGGTTCCTAATTTTTTGAACTACAGTGACTATTTTTGGTTCACAATGGTTAAATTGACAGTAAACGCAACAGTGAACACTCTTTTAAGTTTATAATTTGTTTTAAATTGACGGTTTATTTTGCCACTTTTTCTTAAGCTTCGCTGGTTCGGAAAATCCGCTAATCCGGCAGATGTTTGTTTGTTTTCCTGATTAGTGAGGATCTGCCTGTGTTTATTTATCGAGTGGTTACGGTTGTTGTTGATGATGATTATTATTTCTGACAAAAATGTACGAACGTTTGGTTACAGAACACTGGTACCGCTCATCAGATCAATTTATCCGACTGCATTTCAACGTACGACAATCATACGTTGATTATAAAACCTGATCGAGATAGTGGTAGGGTAAAAAAAAATTTTTAGATTGATTTATTATAGTTTAGCGTTGTTGGTAAACTTGAGCGTTCGGTTTCAGACGATAACGTCGGTAACAAGCTGTACGTCAATTGCCTCACCACTCACGTGCAGTTGCTGAACGACGTCGAAACGGTGAAACAGATCACCAGCAGTGTTTTGGGCAATCTGTTTAAAGAAAACCCTCGGCTGAAGTTCAACAAACACGGTGTGATGGACATCAGCTCGCCATCCTCTCAGGTAAACGTCACTGACTTTAGGAGAAGAACGATCTTTTGTTTCTCGATAATTAATAGTCAAGGGAGTGGATTCTAAATTCGCCATTGTCCACCATTGATGTGATTTTATTTTATTTTATATATAGGTTGATCAGAAATCAACGGGTCATTCGTCTCGAATCATGAATCTCGTGCGTCGTAACTCCATCCATTTCGTTCCTGACATCAGTCAGAACAGCCAGGTTTCGAAACCCAAGTCTCGCGTGTCCGTCCACGAAGCGTCCAACATATCCATGAAAAAGAACTCGCAGAAATTGCAACTTCGTTCCAGTGACTATGAAGGTAGTTTGAAATAAATTGCGATTTTTTTTGGGGGGGGGGTGTTTTTTGTATTATTTTTTTTCAATACTAATTTTCATTTTATTTCAAGTAGCCAACGTCCGTGGACTTGTGTCGGGAAATTATTTGGAAGACGAACATCGTGTTGAGCTTAACTGTGATTATTTAACGTTTTGATGATAATTTGTTTTATATATATATATATATATATATATACAATTTTTCTTTTTTTTAAAAATATTTTTTATAAAAGTTATATTTAAAAAACAAAACAAAACAATACTACTGCGTGGTCATAATTAATATATACAACGTGCCATTTTTATAAACAGCGAATGACGTAGATTTTTTAATAAGCGTTAACCTACGGTAGATTTAACGAGTATTTTTCTTATAACAAAAACGATTTTTGTTTTTTTGTTTTGTAAGAAATTATTTTTTTTTGTAATAACACAACGGTAAGTAAACATGGTGAACATTCCGTAAGGTGTTTCGGTATACACGATTTTCATACTTCAATAAAACGTGTTTGTTTTTTTGCGTTTTGTAAAATTTTTGTTTTGCAGAATATTTTTATTTTTATTTTTGAATAGTGATTTCCACTTATTATTTTCAACACGAAATTTGTTTACGATGTTTGTATTTTGTTTGGTATCGTTTATAATGTTTTATGTGCATAATGTTATCTTTAGTTTAAATTTGTTTTAAATGAGGATTATAATGCTGAAAAAAGTGTTTGTTTTTTTTTGATAAATTGAAATAAATAAATTGGAGTGATATTTTTTGTTTAGGATTTTATTTTATGTATATTTATTTTATTGATTTGATTATATTTGATTTTATTTTAGATAAAATGAAAGTCAAAATGTATAAAAATTAGTCGTTAAAAATGAAATTCTGAAAAAATAAATAAATAAAATAAAAATTCATTGAATAATAAATATATATAAAAATGAATATAAAAACAAATTGAATAATATAAATAAATATAAATTATATTGAATAATTTATTGTAAATAAATTAAAATATATTAAATATAAAATAAAATAATATAATAAAAATATAAAGAATTAAAATTGTTAATTTTACTGAAATAATACAACGGTTGGGTTTTTTGGTTTTCTCACCAGGCGTCCACATAGATGAAAATTCAAATAACTTCAAAACAAAAATGGCGATGCTTGCTGTGGAGATCGGGGAGCTCCTATTTAGTTGTAGTTAATTTCGTGATTAAAATATTGCCATTGAAACGATTTAAATTAAAAGGGGTTATTTATTGGTTGAACTATATCTATAGATAGGGGTAAGTGATTCTCTTGTTTCTAAATTATTGATTTGGTTGGAGAAACTATGGTCAAATCTCATATTGCAGACGATTTAAAAATAAGGTTAGAATTGATTTTTAAGTAGGTTAATATTTTACCTGAATGAACTGGATAATCTAAATGTAAAATAATACATAAAAGAATTTGTTTTATTACGTTGTTGGTGATCATTAAATGCAGGAACACTATTCCATGTGGAAACATTGTATTGTTGGTTATTTTGTGCTGGGTCCAGTAAGGTGACGTCATTATACGATATTGAGGTTTGTAACGAAAGTTAGTTTGAACGGTATCTTGGGTCAGTTTTAAAACCAGTCTTTACATTCTTGTTCCGTTATCCATACTATAACGGGCTTCGTTCAGAAATGTTTTTGGTTTGAGTGAAACTTTGTTAAACGGTAATTGGGACGTCATTAATGTATGGGCAATAACACCTAACCACGGTTCGCACCAATTAGCATCACGTTCCATTCATTGTTATTGTTAGTGATAGTTTGATTTATTTTTTTATTGTCATTCCAGGAAGAATAATTCCAATTTGTAAATTGTTTATCGATACAATGAACGACAAACTGAAGTCGCTGTTTGGAGATCTCGGCAAACCCACTCTCCGCGGAGTACGCAAATGTCCCAAGTGCGGCACGTTCAATGGGACGCGCGGCATCAGTTGCAAAAACAAGAACTGCAACGCCGTCTTCAAGGAAATCCCCGACCGCAAAAAAGTGTACATCGAAGCTGTCAAAATCGTCACCAACTCCACTACGCAAGTGTATTCCGTGCGGGTTCGCGATCGCGGACCCGACTATCGTGGGTTCGTTCAGCTGCCTTTGCCTTTGATGCAAAGTGTCACCACTGACAGCCTTCCTTACGGAGAATTCGCCGAGACGGACACTATCGCGGAACAGACTTCTGAACAAACGCTCAACCCCAATCTGACAGACTCGACGGCCTCCCGTTGTTTTGTGGACACGTGCCAGAAGCAGAATAACGGACAGAAATCGTCGGGTAATTTGTGTCAGCACATCAAAGCTGCTCTGCAATGCTACACGGAAGCCGAACCGTTGACGCTGAAAAAGACCGTTCTGGATTCGCTGCAAGTGTCGGACGAGATCAAACAGGCTCTCCGGTCGATGGCGATGGAAACGTCGGGACCTCTCGTTCAGCGGGTGTCGAAGAACGTGATGGTCGTGAAGTGTAAATCGAATCCGAAGCATCCGCTGGGTTACCTGCATTTTACATTCTACGAAACGTCACGGAACCGTGACATGCCCGATCACAAATTCCACTGCAGCTGTCGAGCGTTTCGAGTGAGTGTCGATGTTTTTATCGTGCTACTATTTTTTTTTTTTAGTGTATGTTTTAACGTGTTTGAATTGTAGTGTACATGAAAATTTTATTACTATTATTTTTCCGTTAGACGCCGAAAACGGCCGTCAAGGATGATCTACAAAAACACTGCATTCACTATTACGCTTGCATCTACGCATTTGCCTGCAACGAAAAAACTTTGGAAGATTTTCCGTACTACATTCAAGAATATCTATTACAAGACGGAAGTAAATTGAAATTTTTCATTTTATCTTATAGAAAAATTAAATATGTATTTTAATTATTTTTAATTAAAATAATACTTAGTTAAGTTTCGATTAATAAACCTGTATAAAAAGTTCTTCACAAAAGAAGCGAAATTAAATATTTCGTGCACATGTACTACAGGTAGTCCTCGATTTAACGCTGTTGTCTTCAAGAGCGATTGACGAACATCACGTTAAATCTGGACCGATGTTGTTTATTATTTAGTCACATTGCATAATTTTAATGGTATGATTATTTATATGGGGGTATGATTTTGTTCTTGACTAGCTCCCGAGCAGCAATTGTTAAAATTCTTATCCGACAACCAACCGCTGGTATCCGACATGGACATCACGGAACACACGGAAGTGGTTCTCGTTCAGTCTGTCAACAAAAGGAAAAAGGACGAAAATTTGGGTACAGAAGTACTTTCTATAGTGTGCAAAGATTTATAGCAAGAGTTGAGATTGAAACCGTATTTAATTTTTTGTAGAGTTGCAACCTCACGTCACGGTCGAACCGGCCACGAAAATGAAGAAACCCGCAGTTAGAAAAATGCCGGCCGCTCCACAGAAGAAATGCAGTAGTACGTCGATTAACAGTTGTTAACAATTTGATTGAAAAATGTGATTTACGAAATCTTAGTGAAATTGTAAACTTGTGTGAAAGTGCTAAAAAATTATTAGTTAACAAATTTTAGTATTGATTTTGTGGTTAACTGCTTGGATCCGAGCCCCCGTTCACACAGAACGTCTTTATGTTTTGGAGAGGCAAAATGTTAATTTTTGTGAAACTTTTTGGGCATGCTTATGAAACGTCTGATATGTGAATAGGAATGTCAAATTTTTTTTTGTGTTTACCAGGTGGTGCGCACATTGACGAAACACAGGTTTCTATGTCGTTTCTTCAGTGGTTATCGAATGTCACGGAGCGGATTAATCAGACGATGCATTACCAATTTTGTGGTTGGTATATTTTCTATTCGTATTTTACACACACAGAGCAACAATAATCTGATACTGTGCTGTGTTACTAGGCAATGTTCTAGATATCTAGAAAATCCTGGCGTTCTATAAAATGCCACACATTGCCATGGTTATGGCAATGTATGAAATTAACGTTAGATATAATTAAGAGAGAACTGAGGCGTTTAATTTGAGGCTTAAATTTAGGCTTTCTCTCAAAACTACATTTTTGGAGTCAACTTTATTTCAACTGGCTCGTTCAATTTTCTTTGGTTATTTTCTTGTCTACTAGGTACTCCAGAACCGTTGGTATTCCACGCCCCTCAAGTGTTTTTCGATTGTGTCCAGCAACGCATCTCCGCTGGATCCAAAAAGAAACGGTTGCCAAATTCGACGACGGGCTTCGTTCGCAAAGATGCTCTGCCGCTGGGCACATTTTCAAAGTACACGTGGCACATCACCAACATCTTGCAAGTGAAGAAGATTTTCGACACGCCCGAGGTGTGCGTTTCGAACACCGTTTGCTTTTTTTAGCCCGTATAAATGGGATCGATTTTTTATCGGATGGCACATTTTTGTCGTTAGGTTCCGTTGCAACTGACCCAAAACTTCGTCGAGAATCGAGACGGGTCGTACGACTTGTACGAGCCGCCACCGACGGCGCTCGAAAACAACACCGAACTGTTCTGCAAAACGGAGCACAAGCCACTCATCAAACCGTTCGAATTGAAAACCTTTCTCAAAGTGGGTAAGTCGTCATCGTCTACTGATCTTCTGCCAATCAGGTTTCAGCATTATAGTAGTGTTGAAACAAAATATCTGTATATTTTTAAAAATATCCGTAGTTTTAAAAATATCTCATTTTTCGTTCAGGGAATGTCAGTTCGGACCAGAAGGACCCGACGCCGTTCGTCATTGAATGGATCCCGGACATTTTGCCAAAGACCAAGATCGGCGAACTACGGATCAAGTTCGAATACGGCCATCAACGAAATGGTATAGTTGAGCATCGTATTCCAAACACTTCTCACATCATCCATATTCAATCATTGTAAAAATGAATAAATTGTAAATTTACAATTATGCATGTATAGACATAGTGAACAAATTGCTGCCAATTTGAGTTTCGTTCAATTTTACAATTAATCTTTATTTTTCATGATTCGTTGCTTCGTGAAATTTTTTGTGAATAATATGTGACGATTAAAACAAATATTATTATTATTATTATTATATATAAACTTTGGTCAACAATTTTATTTTAAACTATAGAATGCTACGAAGTAAAATAAAAAAGTTTGAAACGGAAAGCGGCGGTGCGATTTGAGAAGATTTGCTGCAGGGAAATAAATTGACATGTGGCGGAGGGTATGTTTTTAAATAATAATTTTTTATTGTACACGTGTTGTCGTCCTAAGATTGTAAAAAAACCATAAATGATAACGTTTCCGACATTGTGGCTTGAGCGTTTTTAGAATACCTTTTTCCCGCGTTGCGGGAGAATTGATTCCTTGGCGTAATTGAAAAAGGAGAGCAGGCCGTATTTCTTGCTCTTCTTTGAAAAGTAACTCGTCACGACGTCCGTGTTATCTAGGATAAAAAGATAAAACGTTGATTGCAAATCTCTTAATTATTATTATTATCATCTTAAAACCATGTGGCTAGAGATTGTTTTTTTTTTGTATTGTTTTAACTCATGTTCATTCGCAACATTCATTAGTTATTCATTTTTTAACTCTTATTATTTGGCAATATCCGTTAGTTTAAGAGTTGAGCATTTTTGCACATAGTGGTACTTCCATAGCTGGTGAGGAGGAGCGCTCGTCTTTTGGTTGATTAATAAAGATAACCAACATTTGATCAAATATACAGGGCGATTCAGGACCTCTGTCACAAATTTCCAGGAAATGTAAGGGGGTGGGGGGCGGTCCGAAGCAATATTCTTCAAAAATCCTGTCACGTGATACAGATTTCCGAAATGCTGCCGCTTGAATGACGAGCAACACTGCAATACACGAGTTGTGTAGGCGGGTAGCAAACTTTGCAATCCCATCTCGGTACAGGCAACATATTGGGTGTCCATATCGCGTGACGTGATTATCTCCGTTTATATTTATAAGTTATTGTATTATTTGATACGGTAATTTTTTTAACATACCTCCAATCAGCGGTTGAGTTTCCGCAATCGTCGGTAAAACGTTTTCGTTCGCCGACAGAGAAATGAAGAACGAGAAGGGTACTATCCATAAGCAAATGGTGAAAAATGCCATCACCTTCAGGTTACCAAAAATAAAGAAAGAAAAAGTTGTCGTTAAAGGATCGGTAATTTAACCGGTACGTGCTCTCGAAACGGTTGAAAAAAAAAAAACGGAATACCTCCGAAAATGGGTAATAAACGCTAGTGAAATGCATAAACGCAAGATAGTGGTTGACGATTAATAAACCTGTGAAAAAAAAATTAAATCGACGATATTCTAAATTGACAGTTTTTTTTTTTTTTTTTGGATGAATGTGACGACGCAAGTCGGAAGAATAATTGTCATTCGCTTACTAAAGGCTCCTACGAACGGTAAGGACGTCAGCATGAAAAACGGGAAGGTGCGTAATATCATTAAATAAGCAAACTGGTTGACTAGCCCGCATAGTATCAGCGATATCGGAAGCTCTTCGAACACAAACATACAACAGTATATTCCGACGATTATCTGAAAATATTATGTACACCTATTATAAAAGGATTGTAAATTATGGAATATCGTCGCTAGTTTCGAGTTCGACGTACCAATATCGTGTAACGGATGATTTTGCATGTTACGACCGTGTACTCTTCGACGATCTCGGCAAGGTAATATAAAGCTGCGGCTGTTTATATAACAAAATTATAT
>JAQIWH010001531.1:0-30845 GCA_034695005.1 Cryptops parisi
ACCCTGTTCCATGTTTATC
The DNA here is from genome assembly GCA_034695005.1 of Cryptops parisi. Classification (NCBI taxonomy): domain Eukaryota; kingdom Metazoa; phylum Arthropoda; class Chilopoda; order Scolopendromorpha; family Cryptopidae; genus Cryptops; species Cryptops parisi. The sequence continues at coordinate 20 of JAQIWH010001531.1, forward strand.
ATCGTCATTTCTGTATTTCTGATTTAAATAAAGTCTGAGGGCCAAATGACATACTGTAGCTGTAAAGCCAGTCGGTGCCCTCGTTAAACCCCAAGTACCTACCTACCTACCTTCAAAACGTTTTATCTTCACTTTTGATCATTTTTAGTTAAGAGGCTCTGAAAACTATTTGTGCATCGCTGATTCTAAATATTTTATTTTCTACCGAAAAGCATTCTAAAAAACCATGGTCAACTGAATAAACAAAACGTTTCATGGACTTAAGACGTTTTGGAAATAAGCTCTTGAATTATGCTTCAATTTAATAAACACAGCGAAACGAAAATGTAGTCTGATAGTTCAAATTCGTTTTCTACCCATCCTTATCTACAGTATCTTAATCTTTCTAGTTTTCGACTTAGCTTGGATCTTCAACTTGATTGAAATTTCGCGCGGTTGAATTCCTATGGGAGGGCTGAGCCAATGGCTGCTATAAGTAAAAATACACATCCACAATCAATCACTGTTCTATTATTATGACATATACACAATCACTATGGCAGATTATGAAATAAAAACTCGTCTGTTATATAGTTTTTATTAGGGTACCAGTGGTACCCTACTTATATCGGCCTTTAACTGATTGATGACTTCGTCACTTTGGTCCAAGTGGACCAAAAAAATAGCAATGTTTCACCTCCTTCCTTTGTAACGAGAAAAATTAACAGAAAATAATTGATACAGCTCAGTAAAATAAAATATACAAAACTATATAACTATTACGTCATTGAGTCTTGTTGTTAATTTTTCCTTTGATCAAGCCTCTAGTTACAAAGGAGGTGAAACGTTCGAATGTTTCGCTACTCGGTCAAAGGTGGGGTAGGCGTGCCTTTATTCCAATTTTTAGGTTCAGTTGGTAGCTTTCTTGTTTTCCCAATGATATTTATTTATTTATTTATTTATTTATTTATTTACGGTAATGGGGAATTAAAAAATACTATTTTACCATTAATGGAAATTATGTTTGCTTCTGTTTGTTTTATCTAATGGAACCAATAGCCTCATGTTTTTTCTTTAATGAGTTTATAGTTGATGGTTAATGCACTCGTTAGTACGGTGCTCCTTTATTGGTCAATTGAAAATGACAAAACAAAAAAACTTTTAAATTTCATTCCTACTCAGTAGGCAGTGAGTTGGTATTTTCTAAATACTATTACGTCATAGAGTATCCGTAGTTTTTGTGGTATTTAATCTGCGATTTAGGATTGACCTCCGTGATTTAGTATTAACCACGGTACGGGTTAGAAGTGTCCTTCCATCAGGTGAGTTCTGTTTTACGTTTAGAAGAGTGAGTGAGTGAGTAGTGGACGATAATTTTATGGTATATTTATTTATTTATTTATTTATTTATTAATACTAGTTGTTATGCCTACTACTTAACTTAAACAGCAAGATAAAACCAAGTGCTTCATTTTAAACTAGACTATTATAAAAAAACAATGGTGGTACTTTTCCTATTTGCTGGGTTTTTTGGGTTGTTTCAAATGAGTATTGAGCATTGCTTAATGAATTCGTTATTATAAAATAAATATTATTAATGCGTAACGCTGTCCTCCTAAGCGTGTATACCTTGTTTTACGCAAAGGTTAACAAAAGAACATGTTTCATTATGAATAATTAAATTGGTGCATTTTGTAAAGGTTCATCAATAACCACTCGAATCGAATATTAAATAAATAAATACGAGTGATCTAATAAGGGTCCCGAGTTAGCTAATTTGCATACAAATTGTTAATACGTCGTTAGTTGAAGGTCGACCGACCCCTTTCATAATACTGCTGTAGTTAGTAACTACCAAAATTGACCGATGACGCATTCATTTAAATAAATGCCACTTTCCTTGTTAATGCTATTTTCTAAGATGGTGAGTCGGTCGACTGACTCGACAGGGTGATTTGGAGTGACTTTCAGAGGTGATAAAGGGGCATGTCGTCATGAAACACACACCTTTTATTTCAATATAGTATACTTTACGGAAACGAAAATTTCATCAATTTTGTCAATGTGGAATAGAACGGGTACAATAATGATTACTATACTATTGGACCAATGTCGTATCTCGTTATGAAATTTATTTATTCCCGGCTTATAGTTGATTATTAAAAGAGGTTTCAATTTCATGACCATGCTCTTACCGCTGAAAGTAAGGACTAGTTATTGTGAATCGCCCTGTATGTATAATGGATGTAATAGTAACTCTTCTCATCGCTGGTACGGTAAACTGTTAAAGACATGAATAATAATAATAATAATTTATTTTTTTCAACAGAAACGTCTTGCCTGCCCGACTTGTTTCGACGTGGGACCCACCCACCCGACTGCTAGGACGTCAACTTACGACGACCGTAACTAGCTAAGTGTCTGCTCGGGATCGTTCGAAGGAAGACGAACTAGGCCGCGCGCGCTTTGGGAGGTCGAGCGTTTTCCTTCGTGGCGATGTCCAATCACTGACAACGTAGAAAGTGGTTGGTTAAGTTTTAGGTAGTTAACTAACTAATACGTCTATGGGGAAATACACACGTTAACAGCGTCGTTACGCACGAAGACTCACGAAGATTCGACGATACTCGTACGCAAACACTATCTCATTCGTATTTAGTTAAGTGGACTAATTAGTTTTTTAAGAGGGTGGTGCTCCATTTGTCGGTTTTTCTCTCCAACGTTCCTTCATTATACCGATTAAATAAATGACTTTTGTTAATTTCTTGTTCACTAAGCGCCACGCCAATTGTGCGTAACATTAATTTATTTTGCTTAATGTTGTTCGTTTAAAGACACACTTGATGGAACGAACCACAGCTTCGAGCTGATGGTATTTATTTTAATTTCATCGACGACACGACACGACAAGGGGAGTAGCTACTCGGTTGGCCTTATGCTCTGCGCTGCGCCGCATGCACGCTGCTTAGAGTAGACGACTTAGTTTATTTTGGGCTCATCTTTGTTGAATTAATTTTGCTCACTTTGAATTGGGCGTTGTTGAAATCACTCGCTCGAAGCATTGGCGGATGTGAAGGTGACGAGGAGTCCGCGTCAAATCATCTTGTTTTTTTTTCGTACGCGATTAACGATTTGCTTTCTTTTCTTTAATTCGTTATTTCATTGACAATTAAATTTAAGGCGATCGATAATAATGAATGTGCGAATCTGATTTTATTTTTTATTTTTTGGTTTCGTTTTATTTTGGGCTTTACATTTTACCCGTTTAGTCTTAAGTTTTTGAATTAACTTTTAGTCGTCGTCGATGATGAATTTCTGCTGATTTCTTGGAACTGGGTTATAGTTGTAAGCTTGCATTAGTTTAATTTTAGTGGTGTTTTATATCTATTTTAAGTCATGTTAAGTTGTGAATCGTTTCGTCTTTGGCGGTCGCACTTGAGTTGACGACCTTTTCCTTCGACCCGCACTTTGATTCCGCACGATGGGAACACACGTTCGTACGCCTACTCGACACACGCTGGCACCTCGTTAGAGATTAACCACGCGAAACACAAATAAAAACTTAGCGAACCACCGCGTTAGGTACATCTCGCGATCGACGAAAACAAACTCGCGTTCAAAACTCCTTCCCGATATCCCTTTGACAACCCTTCCTCATAGCCTTAATAACCCGCGTATAGACGACGAAAGGTGTCAGCGTTCACACTTGCCTATACACTGATCTAAAACGACGACGACGACGTTTATACACACACTTGGTTCAACACACCATTTCACCAACAACATACTACTACAAATGTGGGTGGGTTAATTGGGTTGGTTAGCCACTCTGAAACACACGACTAAACACTCTCGCGAGGCGTACGTTTTGTGTGGGATCGTCTGGTGGTTTCGTTGTGCGTCAAAATCATTAATAAATGCAAAGACGGGACGAGGCCCCGTTTCAAGAAATCGGTGGAAAGACGTCATGGGTTAACGGGGTCTTGTTTTACTTTTTATTTATTTTGGTTGATTTTGTTCATTTTATCATTTCACCGCGTTTTTTCAATCGCTTGAATTAACGTTGCCGACACGACGCGGATGTGGACGTGGGTGACGCGTTTAACTGGTTAGAAGTTGACTATTTGAACTTGTATAATGGGTAATTAATTGTAACTGTAACGTAATATAGTTATTGTTGATCAGTCTGCTTGAGTTAAGTTGTTAGGCTATGCGCTGTGGCTATGTTTTCTTTCAGGAGTGGGGTCGCCGATCTTGCAAGAACACGAAGAACACGAAGACTCTTTATTAGGTACATAAAATAAAATAAAATAAAATGAAATGAAATAAATAGAACGGTGCCATTAGCTTGGGTTTAGGTCAGATTCCAGAACTTGGGTGGGACACGCGGCGACGTTCGAATCGAAGGATCCGGTTTGGTGAATTCGAGGAGACGTTACCCACGGGGTTTGTGAACACGAGGGGAAAATTCGCGTTGCACGATGGATGGATCAACGATGGATCGCCGTTGGAGACGTGACGTACCGAAAGAAGGAAGGTGGTGTTTTTTTCAATATCCAGCTGTCTGTCTGTCGCTATCGTTTCAGTTTTCCCATTAACGTATCACGGCTTTCACACATGCACACCAACACACGACGGAGGGTGGGTCGTTTCTCTCTCATCATCTGTTTTAGTTTTTTAAGAAAGCGATATCACCTCTCTCTCTCTCCTATTATAGAGCCGCGTGTGTAGTTGAAGCTCCACTGCTGGTCCAACGTTTTTCGCGTTGATCTTCGAATAGGACCGGTGGCGATGATTTGACATTCTCCTCCTCTTCATTAACCTTCTACGCTGCTTCTTCTTCTTCTTCTTTAGATTTACGGTTTAACCACGCGTCGGTCGCGTTACTAATTCGCGCTAGTGGCTAAGGACTTTTATACTTCTAAGATGCGTTTAATTTTTTGTCTAATTTGTCGTTATAGTAGTACATAGGTATCGCTGCCGACTTGACGTCGTCGGATGGATCTGCGAAGAAGATGAATTGAAGAAACGACGACGACGACGACGACGATGACGATTCGTTCGTAAGTTGATCAAAAGTGGTCTCGTTATTTTAAAGAACAGTATATCGGTAACGTGGAAAAATTATTTCGTTTTACAGATCATGGATGTTCTGTCAAAAACTCCGTGATGACGAATCCACTCGCATCGCGCCACAGAGGTGTAAGTTGGATGAACGATTCAATCAATGTATTGTTTATAACTGCTTATTTATTATTAATAATATGGCGTGGTTGGTGCTTGGCAGGTCATGGATGTCCGCTAAAATTCCACGATGCATTCATTAGATCCTGAAAGATTGATTTCTGCTTCAAAGTTGTAAGTCACTCGTAGGTTTATTCTACTCCGAATTTTTAACACACTCGTCTTTAACACCTTTGACTTTATGAATAGACGACGACGAAGAAGTAGAATGGATCGTAGAAGGCACCTGACGCCATGTTTGTCATTCGTTACGTTATAGGTAAGCTAAAACATAACATGGTTTTGTTTAGTTTAGTTTAGTTTCGTTTCGTCAGTTGTATTTTTTAATAACACTTTGAATCATTTTGATCATTCCAGACAGAGGGGAAGGAATGGGTTTCTCGGATCGGCCCGTTCGAGTGGAGTGGATGCTGAACCAGCGACATGTAAGTTCAATTAATTAATTAATTAATTTATTAAGGTTTCAACTGATAACAAAAAGATAGTTTTGTTTTTTAAAAATTAAGGCTATTTTATTCCATAAATGAAAACAAACTGTCTTTTTGTTATCAATTGAAACCTTAATATAAATTTCATGTTGCCATTAGAAAAATGTTCTTCACGAACAGTGAGGACTACTCCCACTTAATTTATAGGACTACAATGATTCATCGGTTTAGTTTTTTCTGACGTGACAAATTTGAAAATACTCTCCTCACTTAACGACCGGGTTAAGTACAGAACATAAAAATGCAACAATTGGGTACACGATGTACCAAACAAATCAAAGTTGACTCATAATCAAAAAAGACGTCTTTGAATCTTTTAAAGTGTAGTGTTTTTAGAGGTGATGACTGTAAAATAAAGTAAACATTTATATGCAGTAGAAATATATAGCTGAAAAGCTGGTCATAAGTCCGCGCTGACGCTAAACGGTTAGGTCGATGTGTGTGTAGTTGGTTTTACATTGTAATGTTGTTGTTGTTGTTGTATTAAACAGGTGCTTTCTACGAAAAAGCCCATCCATCGGAGGATGGACTTTCTGTCCGAGCCAACTGGAGCGCTAGTTAATCAACTCCAGTAGTAAGGTTTGGACCACCAGAGTCGACGAGCAGAAGACTTCACGGAAGACTTCATTGGAAGCCATCTTGGACCCACAGTCTTGGAGCATCGTGGGATGGGAGCCTTCCGGTTTCCATAACAGCTTCTCCACGGAAATCATAAAGTAATTCTTTTTTTCACCCTACGTCGAACTGAGTACTGTTGAATAATAAAAACTCGATTGTTTTCTCACCAGGCTGCATTCCATCATCACCACCACCACTACCACCACCACCACCACCACCATCTTGGGTGAGAACGATTTCCGTGGATAGTTTTAAGATAGGGTTAAGTTCGTTTTAAGTTTGATCAGTTAAGTTGTAATAGTCTTCCTCGTTGATTTGTACTTTATTTTATCGTTAAATCGAAACTTAGCTTTTCCCTTAATTTTAACTGTTCATTCTAATACCTGGTTTAATTATATTTTTTTTAATTAATAATTGATCTTGGGTTCCCAAAGTAGATTAATGTTTTAACTGTTTTTGCGGGTTAATTGAATTTGACGTCGATGAATCTGAGCAGCTCGGGATGTGATCCTTGTTAGGTGTGCGATCAGTTATGCGATTAATAGTTGAAGAAACAAACACTAGCTTGCGCTGTCAGGTATACTATACTATACTATACAATTAAAAAGGTTAAGTACATTCTAGTAAACTTGTGTGTGTGTGTGTGTGTATGTATGTATGTACAGTATGAATTTGAGTACGTTTGTGAGTGAATACGTGGACGGCCAGTGATTGTGATGGATGAATTTTTGGTTTGTGTGTTGAATCTTGCGACTTGATGCGTAGGGGTTGCGACTGAGCTGCTCGGGTGTTAATAACTCTAAAGTAGTTTTTTATATGTATAATATATTATATATTAAATATTTTAAATTTTAAGCAAATTAATTTTAAATCTCAATTGTATTGTTAAATTAAAAAAACAAACGAGGAAGGCTAAGTTTAGATTTTGTATTGAAAATTTAGTCATTGTATAACGGGTGAAATGAAATGATTGTTAAATTAGATTTAAGGTTCATGTGTTAAAATGTTAAAAAAAAAAAAGTTGTTTTGTGACGTCATTTATACATGCTATATAAAACTTTTTATACGGAATTCAAATAACCTGAATTACAATTTTTGAAAAAAAAGACTACTTAAATTTACCGCCTTTTCAACAATTGAAAGTGAAACCTCTTACGTAAATGATGACGGCATAGTTTCGCCATCTAGTGACAAATTGTTTGTTTATAAAAAATAATTTCGAGTTGAGGTCGGGCGTCGAATCGAAAAGTACTCAAAAAGGTCATTATTTGTTTTCTGTGAAAAAAGCGTTTATTCAAAATAATCGAGAGGATGTACACTAGTGAGTGAAGAGACATGTACAATACGTAGGTTCGAATTTTAGCGACCTTTTGAGATTTCTGGTTTTGGAGTTAGTCGGATAGGTTAGTTAGTCGCGGAAGGAAGAACGAAGAAGGCTTGTGACTGTTGAACTTTGAATATGGAAGAAATTGATTGGTAACTTGTTTACATTTTCAATTTATGGCAACTATGCAAGCAAGAATTTGTTAGATGAATGTTGTCCATCAAGTTCAACAATTGAAGCATCCCAAGGTCAATGACTCGGGAGTCGTGTCGTCGTCTGAAAAGGATTGCTAAATAAATAGGTTTTCTTGTGTTTCAGTAGGTAGATAGATAGATAGACAGTGTTTATTTGTTGATGCAACAAACAACCAGGGCCTGTAATAATGTTTGAAGCTTGTATGACCTACGAATCAACGGTATCTGAAAATGAAGAATTTGCTGTCACTGATAGACCTGTATGGGTTTTGGGAAAAAAGTACTTCACGAGAACAGGTGATGTGACATGGCTATATCTTTTTAAGCCTAGCAATGAGCATCTGTAGATGCTCATTATTGTAGGAGAAGTACAACTTGCTGTTTGATTATGCAGATCTGGATGCCTTGATCGCTGATGTAAGGACTAGGCTCTGGTTCACGTATCGGAGGAACTTCCCACACATAGGTTTGTATGGTGTTCTGGCTGAATCGAATCGCTGTGCTAACCAAAGCATCCTAGTTGTCTGTCTAGGATAGAAATCCATCATTTTTAATGGATTTCCAACACTTGTTAGATGGAACAGGGCCAACGTCGGATCATGGTTGGGGTTGCATGCTTCGTTGCGGTCAGATGGTGCTCGGCCAAGCTTTGGTCAACAGGCATTTGGGCAGAGGTACAGTAACAACATGGAGGGTAGGCAGACGATCGAGTCGTCACGTGTGTAACGACCATTGTCTTTGTTGCTTATTGGTAGACTGGGTGTGGAATTCTTCACTCGCCAACATGACGCACAAAAGAATTCTGAAGCTTTTTGAAGATAGAAAAAGTGCTGCCTACTCGATTCATCAAATAGGTAGGTAAGATTAACACATCGGGTTGGAAGCTGTAACTTGCATTCGTGTAATATAGTTTGAACCAAACGTGACTTAGCTTTAATGGGAGTATCGGAAGGAAAGGCCGTCGGACAATGGTTTGGGCCAAATACAATTGCACAGGTACTCAGGTTCGTTCAAAAAGTCTGTTTAATGATTGCTAAACAATGATTAAAGATAAACATGTTGTTTCATTTAGCATTTCTGTACTGTATTTGAATAGGAAATTAGTGGTGTATGATGATTGGAGTTCAGTGGTGATTCATGTTGCAATGGATAATACGATAGTCATAAATGATATCAGTGAGTAGTGTTGGAATTTCATCCCTAAGGGTGGGTGATGGGTGTTGACGGAATAGTTTGCTTTCAGAACAGAAATGTACAACAGTGAATGGCATTTTCAATGAGGATGGTTCATCCTTATTGAGTTCAAGTCGGATGAGTGGAATCTGGCTTCCGTTGCTGCTTTTCATTCCTCTGCGTGTTGGCTTGAGTGAGCTGAACAGTGTGTACAGTAACAGCATTAAGGTGATAATTAAGTAATTGCGTTGAGTATTATTTATTTGGTAAAAAGAAAAAACAAAACTGATATTGACGAGTTATTTTAGACCTGTTTCACCTTAAAACAATCCTTGGGGTTGATTGGCGGTAAACCTAATCATGCTTCCTATTTCATTGGCTTCACAGGTAGGTTTGGTTTCTGTTCATTTGTTAAATGGGACTGTTTTTGTTTGTTTGTTTGTTTATTATTAAGTTTTATTTTATTTTATTTTTGAAGGAAATGAACTCATTTACTTGGACCCCCACACAACGCAGCAGTTTGCTTGTTCTTGCCAGAAGCCTGAATGCAAAGGTGTCGATGATGATTCGACTTTTCACTGCCATCGAACTAGTCGAATGGATATATCTTTCTTGGATCCATCAATTGCTCTTGTGAGTAGTATTGATCATGCGCGTGTTGAGCACCCATGCCCATGATGATGACTATGGTGACATCAACATTTTATGTTACAGTGCTTTTACTGTGATTCGGAGAAAGACTTTGATGAACTGTGTGTCAGCATTCAGCGGGTGAGTCCTCACTTTGAAAATAATGCCACAATTATGAAGTTTAATCTTTGGGTCGGAACTTGCTATTTTTAACAGATGGACAGTAAATTCAAGTTTTCATTGGTTGGCTATTGATAACCCAGATCGAGGGTTAGGATTAACTTGTTTTTAAGTTTGCTGTTAGGGGGATATACAAAATGTCTGTTGAATAATGTGTTTTGCTGGTTGGTGTTTATTCCAATCCAATGTGTATACCTACCGGTGTGGTGGTCAGATTGTCATAACAGTAGTTAGTGTGTTGTAGTCAAAGAGCAAGTCAAGTTGATCACCTCTGTGATCAGCTAGCAGTGAAGTTGAAGTCTTTCCACTCTGTTACTTGTAGTTGCTGATTGACAGAGAGAAGCAGCCCCTTTTTGAATTAACCAAGGATCGCCCACTGCATTGGGTCATGCAAGAAAGCCATCAAAACTTGGAAGATTCTGCATGTGCCAATGGTAGGTAGATGAAGTACAAAATTTCACTTGGTGGAATGGAATGTTTCGTTGGTCGCTCCATTTGTTTTAATCTTTTGCAGTTGCTACCTATACAACTCCTGACCGCAAATTTGACACATCAGATGATGAGTTTGAACTGTTATGACAGTGGACATTTTCCATTGTGAAAAGGTTTTTCGGTTTATGACTTGTGATTAGTAAAATTGCAATGTCAGAGTCATTTCCTTCTGTTTCGCATCGAAATGGGTGCTCTGAAATCGATCCCGTTGTGTAAACTAAAAAACGCAAACAATGAATTTTCTTGTGCATGTGTACATGCGAGTCGCTGTGCTTCGTGGTTGCAGATTCATCGTCCTGAAGCTTGTCATCTTGAAGGCAAATTGTTTTTTTATTCACTTAAAGTATATATTTAAGAAGCTACCTTTAATAGCAGAAAACGTTCTTCAAATGGAATTTACGCTTGTGCTTTTATTTTATTTTATTTTTTTAATAACTCGTTGAACCCCTTGAGGATTGTTCATCCAACAAGCGTTGTTGTGTCAGCGAACAGCTGATGCTGATGAAGGAAAATAAACACTGCAGAATTGAACCTTAAAGCGATCCATGATGTTGACTAGTTTATCCTAAATCTTTTGCTGCGTGTTTTGCTTGATGCACGGAAATAAAGAACATTCTTGACTAGACGACGACGATGCGTACGCTCTTGCCTATTTTAACACGTCGACGGCTTTGCATTTTGGTTCTTATTCGATTTTGTGGGGACAATGAATTAGTTGTGTTACTTTATGTGAATTTCGATTGAGAGTCGGTGCTGTAGCTGCGACCTTTTATGGGGGTGAGGTTGCAGACGAGGAAGATCAGAATGGCTCTATTTTATGCAAACGTGAATAAAGTTTTCTTGTTTCACTGTTTGGGTGGGAGGGGAGGGGAGGGGACATCTGTCTTGAGCCATTGGGTACAACGCGAGGTTTATTGTCAGGAACAGGGAGAGCCGTGTGCCATGTGCATATGGCGCTGTTTGTAGTGTTGTCTGTGCGCTGTGGTGGGTGAAGCCAACATGGAGTGTTGTTGGTGAGCGACGGCCAAAACTTAATGCGTGACGTCATGGTTTCGCAGTGGCCGATGGGAAGCGAAGATGGTCGCGGAAGACTTCTAGCCTATTTCACGGGCCGTGTTTGTTCGTGGCCGGTGTTCGAAGTCGTTTTGAGCGTGGCCTCCATCGGCCTGCTTTGGCTCGAGAGTGGCCGTCAACGTCCAACGTGGTGTTCGACGCTTGGTGCGCTGTTAAGAACCCGGACTCTGGGTTGTTGCTCGGGCTCGCTCAGCCGCACTCCTTTGTGGTCGTCGATCAGAAAAACGCTTCGTATTGGCTGCTGCTTGTTGGTCGGTCGGTCGGTCGTTGTGGACTAGAAGATAAAAAAAAATAACAAGGTGGAAAATTATTGAGGAAAGGCCTTTCCGACTTAATGTCCTTCGGGACGAGGCAAAAGAAAAGAAACACGGAGGCTTGGCTACAACATTCGTCGGGCGTGAAGAAAGCTCCATGAATCGGCGTTGAGGGAAGCGAATGGTCGAACGTCAAGATGAGTTCGTTGAAACCGGTTACTGGCAAACGAGACACCAAAATGAGAATTAGGGCATTCCCTGTAAGTATCTCCCGTTGTAGCGGGACCCATCCCTGCACGTGCCGGTAGCCTCCTCAAGCCCCACTCAGCGTCGACCTCCCGGGTAAAAGTCACTCGATCACCGGTAGGGCGAGAGATGGAGTTGCTCACTCGACTCAGCTTAGGCCTACTTGGGCCTCCCTCGTAGTCGAGCTTTGGCAGGCGACTGGCTGCTGCTTAACGAGCTAGACCGTGTGGAACGCGATGAACTCGCCTCGGTCGCCCGTTTCACTATTAACTACCATTGGGAGTTGGGTGGCATCATTCATTAAACAAACGTTTTCGACTTGGTCGGTCGGTCGGTCGGCTTGATCGATTGTCCTGTTGCCTGCCCTGTTGTGGTCGTTCGCGTTGAGGGTTTTGCGAGTCCTTTGGTGGAATAACTGCTGAGGAGGTTGATTGATGGTCCTACTTGCTCTAACGTGAAGCTAGTCGGCTTTCTTGGGGGTGGTAGTAATAGTAGTAGTAGTGTCGAATATAGACATAGATAGACTTCATTTACAAGTTGATCTGGCATTTTAAAGAACAAATGTGGTGTTTCACATTGGTTGTAGTGTTTGTTTATAGAAATTTATTTTAAACATCAATGACTTATCATTTTAGTAACTATCACAACCGAAACGTTATGAGTTTCAACCTTGTAAATAATTGTCATTGGTGTGTTTAAAAAAATTGTAACGTTTTTTTCCCAGTCCCCTGGGTGTGCAAAGCTGTCATTTCACCTACAATGTTTGCATCTTGTAGATGACGATGGATGAGAAGTTTGTCAACAACATTTGGGCACTGCTTAAGAATGCCATTCAAGAAATTCAGAAGAAAAACAACAGCGGGCTTAGTTTTGAAGAGCTGTACCGTAATGCTTACACTATGGTATTACATAAGCATGGTGAACGACTCTACACAGGCCTCAAGGAAGTTGTCACTGAACATCTAGTCAACAAGGCGAGTGGAAAAGAACGTTGTTGGAATGGTCTCGAGTGGAATCAACGTTGGGTAATGCTCAACTTTTGTTGCAGGTGCGAACCGATGTTTTGGCTTCGTTACACAATAATTTTCTCCAAACGCTGAATCAAGCATGGAACGATCACCAAACTAGTATGGTCATGATTCGAGACATTCTCATGTACATGGTAAGCGCTTGCGCCATCAACTTGGATGCTACTGTACGACCAATGCCTGCTGTTGCTTTAACGCCAAATGATTTTTTATTTGTTTGTCAGGATCGAGTGTACGTGCAACAAAATAACGTAGACAACGTGTACAATCTTGGTCTGATCATCTTCAGGGATTATGTTGTTCGCTATGGTTGCATTCGTGATCATCTACGTGAGACGTTACTAGACATGGTGATGCGTGAACGAAAGGGAGAAGTTGTCGATAGGTGAGTTGGCAGCAGGTATGGAATTGGCGGCGCTGTACACAATTGGTTTAATGCCGCTGCTTGCTCTTGATAGGCTTGCTGTGAAGAACGCTTGCCAAATGCTAATGGTATTGGGTATCGATAACCGAACGGTTTATGAAGAGGATTTTGAGCGCCCTTTCCTCACGCAGTCTGCTGAGTTCTATATGGTAATGCTGATCCCAACCCAGTTGTGATTGTTTACTGCATTGCATTGCATTGGATTGGTTTGGTCATTGTCCGTGATTTGTTTCAGATGGAGAGCCAAAAGTTTCTCGCTGAAAACAGTGCTTCCGTGTACATAAACAAAGTAGAAGCAAGGATAAATGAGGAGGCTGAGCGTGCCACTCATTATCTCGACGAATCCACCGAAGAACTTATTGTTAAGGTCGTCGAAGAAGAGCTCATCTCCAAGCACATGAAGACTATTGTGGAGGTAGGCAGCCTAGTTGACCTAGGGTGGCTTTTTTATTGTTCACCGAGTTGGCTTATAAAAGTTGTCATTTTTGTGTTTCTAGATGGAAAACTCTGGAGTTGTTCATATGCTAAAAAACCAAAAGACAGATGGTAAATTGACAACTTGTTGGTTTGCAGTTTAACTGGGGATTTGATTATCCAATTTTACTGACATTGCTGCTATTTGGTGGATAGATCTTGCTTGCATGTATAAGCTGTTCAGCCGGGTTCCCGAAGGCTTGAAGACCATGTCGGATTGCGTCAGTGCCTATTTGCGGGAACAGGGAAAAGCACTGGTAGCGGAAGAGGAAGGTGGCAAGAATGCCATCACTTTTGTGCAAGTAAGTGCCTTGCAACTCGCAGGCTTAGTTTGAATAGACGACGAGGTCATGCTTTTGGGTGCCTTCAATAGGACCTTTTTTTGCAGAGTCTGCTAGACTTGAAGGACAGGTTTGATCATTTCCTCTACCGGTCGTTCAGCGGGGACAAAATTTTTAAACAAATGATTGCCGGAGATTTTGAATACTTTTTGAACCTGAATCCCAAGTCGCCAGAATATTTATCCTTGTTCATCGATGACAAGTTAAAAAAAGGAGTAAAAGGGGTACGTACGTCTGTGCTGCTGAGTTACTATTGGCTTTGTTGGAACAAACTGGGCTGTGTTTTGATAACTTATGCAACTTATGTTTATTTTGCATTTGTAGATGACGGAACAAGAAATTGAAAATGTGCTGGACAAAACTATGGTTTTGTTTCGCTTTTTGCAGGAGAAAGATGTTTTTGAGCGCTATTATAAACAACATTTGGCAAAACGGTTGCTGCTGAACAAAAGTGTTTCAGATGATTCTGAGAAGAACATGATATCCAAACTAAAAGTAAATATGGCTTTTTCTTTGTTCTGGTGTGGCTGTCACTCGATCAAGGGTGAAATTGTATAATTTGATTCCGATAAGTTTTGTTTTTCTTTGGTTTGGACAAACTTGTTAAGTGTGTAAAATTCATTGTACCAACATACTAGTTAGTCATGCTGTACATATTAGTCATTGAGTTGACTGGTTGACTATTTTGACAGACAGAATGTGGCTGCCAGTTCACTTCCAAACTGGAAGGGATGTTCAAAGACATCTCCGTATCCAATAGCATCATGGAAGATTTTAAGCAGTATGTTATTACATCCGGGGTAGGTTGATAGTTTGTAACCACGTTAAGGCAGCTTTGTGCACGCCAAATTAATGCGGTTTCGTGTCGTTCACTGTGGACTAAGACAGGTGTGAATGAAATGGGTGGGTTTTCTTGCAGAGTAATCTACATGGTGTTGATCTCAGTGTACGAGTTCTGACAACTGGCTTTTGGCCAACCCAAGCTTGCATTCCCAAATGCACGATCCCTTCAGCTGCTCGACAGTCATTCGATGCATTCAGATGGTGAGTTGACATTTTCAAAATGGGACATGTTTCTTTTTTTTTACAAACCTCACCAATTGCTTGTTCCTCATTGTCCCCTCCCTCCCCCCACACAGTTTTTATTTGGCAAAACACAGTGGTCGTCAACTTACGCTTCAACCACAACTTGGGTCAGCAGACTTGAATGCTGTTTTTTATGGACCTCGGAAAGAAGACTCGGAAGTGAAGGAAGCATTGTCTACCTCGCAACTGTCAGCCAGTAGCAATAGCAGTGTTACCAGTTCCAGCAGTCAAAGAAACCTAGGACCTCGTAAACACATCATTCAAGTGTCAACGTACCAGATGTGTATACTGATGCTGTTCAATAACAGAGAGAAACTGACCTATGAGGTAGGTTGGCAACAACTGCTGGAGCTTTTGCATTTTGTTTGGTTTCTTCGTAAGCCACGTTTTCAGTGGCGAGCGACTGTCTTTATTATTTTTTTTAGTTGTTGAAACAATTGTTGAATTAGGACACTGTATATTCCGTTAAATTTAACTTACTTATTAGGTGGTTTGAGGTTAGAGGGCAAAGAAAGAGAGCAATGGTTTTTTTGTGGCTGGTTATTGACGGAGTGGTGAGGAGATGTAGAATGAAAAACAAAACCCAACTAGTTGATTAAATTAGAGCTATTTCATTATTGGTGCTGCGATTAATGGTGACTACTTTTCTCGGAGACCCTAGAAATGCATAAAAGTGTGAATGTCACTGGCTTGGATGCAGTGGAATGTTTGTTTGTTTTTCATTGTAATCTCTCTATTGAAATGGTGATGTGATGGACAAGTGTCCTTCATGATAAAGATTTCTTAACTAGCTGACCTTTTTTTTTGTTTTTATTTATTAGAAGATTTTATTTCACTTAATTTGACTGATTCTGATGTAGGTCTTGTTTAAAAAAAATAAAAATAAATAAATAATAATAATAATAACAATGTCAAACACAGCTATGCAAAATCTTGGATGGATTGACTGAAGGAAGTGGCTTGCGGTGCATTTTCACATGCCTTTCAGTATGGTTGAAATGACAGGTGATCATTTGTCACTTCATCGCCTTCTTGGCTGTTTCAAAGCCAGTGTAAGACCAAAACTTGCACTTGACTCTCTGGTCTCATAGAGTTGTAGTTTATTTTGGTATAAGCGAGAAGCGGAGGTGAACAAGGACGAGGTTGCATCGACATGACAATGTAAACAAACAAAAATGATGAGAAATCAATAAAAGTTGTACTGCATGTAAATTGCTAGCGGAAAATTAGATCAACACTATAGAGCGTGTATTGACTGAAACGACCACTTTTCATCACTCTCAATCTACTCCATGAAAATTTGTCAATCCAATGACCGACATAATCTACAATTAAGCTCAAGAGAGAACTAGGCGCTGAACAAATTGCTGGGACAATTGTCTTCTTTTGCTCTCAGTTGCGAAATGAAATGTTAAACAACCAGGGGCAGAATTTTGACAAGTGTTGTTGTTTTTGGTGACAGGAAATTCAGCACGAGACAGACATTCCTGAACGGGACCTTGTGCGAGCTTTGCAGTCTTTAGCAATGGGCAAAGCAACTCAGCGGGTCTTGATCAAGTCACCCAAGAGCAAAGAGATGGGTAAGGTGGATTGATGCGTTGATGAGTTTGAAACGAGAGAAACAAATGGCTGACTGGACGATGCTCTTGCTTGATTGTTTCAGAACCGAGCAATGTATTTTACGTTAATGATTCCTTCACGTCAAAGTTACATCGTGTAAAAATTCAGACAGGTTGGTAATCAATTGTTCATTGGCAAGTTGAATGCTACTACGGACAACTAACGCTTGTTGCTTGCAGTTGCTGCTAAAGGCGAATCTGAACCTGAACGTAAAGAAACTCGAAGCAAAGTGGACGAAGATCGTAAACATGAATATCCTTTTCCGTTTTCCACGTACTATTTGGACTCTTGTTGTGTTGTTTTTGCCACATTTTTCTCCTTAACTCTGGTTTTACGATCGAAGCAGCCATTGTTCGTATCATGAAGGCTCGCAAGAAGCTGCAACACAACGTTCTCGTTGCAGAGGTACTTTTCTCGTGGTTGGTGCGTTGTGCCAGTTGGTGCGTGGCGCCTTTCTTAGTTTTGTCTTCTCGTCCACAATAGGTAACGGAGCAGCTGAAATCACGATTCCTTCCCAGTCCTGTTGTCATCAAGAAACGAATCGAAGGATTGATTGAGAGAGAGTACTTGGCTCGAACCCCAGATGACCGGTGAGATGGGTTGCACTTTGTGTCAACTTATAGGTGACACTTACTTGTCTTTGCCTCCACCATAGCTCTTTGTCCTTTTTTTAGGAAAATTTACACGTACGTCGCTTAAAGAAAAACAAAAGTTGCAGAATCTACACAAGTTAAAAGTTTGTCAAAATCCAGGTATAACTATTTAAAGTGAACTTTGATCTTCCTGGGGTGGTTGGAGCTGCTGCCAACAGCTCAGCTATGAAGGCATTCTATGAATTACCTTTTTTTCAGTTTTACCTTCAACTTAACATTTTCGTTTACATGTTTTGGTTTGCAAATAGAAGCTTGGCCAAACAGGCTTTCTTCATGATGAGGCTCGACAAAATTTACGATGCTGCTACATGTTTGCGTTGAAACTTAAAAAAAAACTTTGATTCTGTGTTGTTTTTTTTTTTGTTTTTTTTTATTATTATTATTATTATTTTTATTATTATTATTTTTTTCATCTCAACCATTTATTGTTTGCAAATTTTTTAAGAAATTCCATCTTCTACTTGGTTGCCTGCAATGATGATGAATTAAAATTTTACAACATTAGATTTTTCCCCTTGGAAGCGGCGTAAACAAATTGTTTTCCTCCTACAGTTCGTCATGCCTAGTGGTCGTGTTGAAATTTTTTAAACCAGCGTCGTCAATTTCTTCTGCACATTTTGAGTTGTGTTTCCCTCCCTCCCCCCTCCCCCTCCCTTTGAGCTCTATTTGTGTGCATGGTTTCAATGGGTTGAAAGCGAAAACGCTGTTTGTTGGTGCCAACAGCTGGTGGCTAAGGCTCTCTTTCCGTTTGTGTTGTTGATCTCTTAATTCGTGCATCGATGGAAAGCTGCCGCCTGCCGTGTCATGTCATGTCGCCAGTTCTCCAACTTGTTACTGTGCCGGAAAAATTTCATCCCATGCCTACTGCGGTTTACCGAATTGTCAGTCGGATGGCTCGTTCCATGCGTCGAGCACCGTCAAACTTGTAAGCGGAAAAAGGTTATGCACTCGATGACAAAGCCATCCCCTCACCCATGCATTGATTGTTCCATGTTTTTGGAATCGAAGAGAGAGAGAGAGAGAGAGAAAGAGCGCGCGTTGCGTTTGGTTTCCCTCGGAGCTATTCGGCGGCATGCTGCAACTGGACACGGTGTCGTTTGGAATTTTATGATGTGACAAGTTGCTTGATTATTACGAATACTCCTACTAAAGTAGTTGCAGCCAAGGAATCGTTGACTATTGCGCTAAAATTGAGAGATGATAATTGTAAATTTTCATGGTGAACTCTTACAAGTAATGGAAACGAGTGCAAATTGGTGTAAACATGTATGTCTATGCAAGTATCTTGTGGGTGTAAGAAGAAACTGATGGTTCGCGTTTGATGACAAATAAAGGGGTTCATTAAGTTTAAATTCCTTTCGATTGCTGTTACCGACATTTTCTATTTTTATTTTATTTTTTTGAAGAAATTTTGTTTGGTCTGCAGGTAAGGCAAACAAAGCTATTGATTAGTTTTGATTGGATTGAAAACCAGCAGTTGAAAAGAAGAAGAAGAAAAAAACAACTTGAGTTTGTTGCTGTTTGTTCCTATAAACTTCTTTTTTAAATAAAGGATGAAGAATGAATGGTTTATAAATGGGTTTCCTCTCTTGTGTTGGATCAAATACAACCATTGGATTAAAACTTCAGCAGAGCATGATGTTAATGGTAAACTAGATTATGGAGCTGCTGCTGCTGCTGCACGTCCATTCTTTGCACTTGTGTTGTGCTATTATTTTTACTAAAATTTGTATCCTACTTTAATTAAGCTGACTTTTAAAAATTTAGTGGGTTCCTGACCATAGAACGATGGCCTAATCAGGGCAGCCATCTATTGGGGAGATATAAAATTGTATGTGGCGTCACTTTCAATTCAACCGCTTGCTTATTATAGTAGGTCCAACATCTTCGCCTTGACGTCTCAACTGGGATTGGTTTGAAGAGATTCTAAATCATTTTTGGTTCTTCCAACTCGAAAGAATGCTGGTCTAGCTAGAATCATAGACTAAAGAGTTAAGAGTGTCTAACTCTTTATTTAGTCTATGCTAGAATAGATAAAAGGTGTTGATTTAAACCTTTTAAGAATGTTGGCCAAATGGCAACTTTCTTTTCCGGAATGTGTGGTTGATGATGCATTTTCGGCGTTCATTAGATTAGAGTACTACCTAAAAGTAGAGAACTGCGTCGTCTCGCATGTCTTAACGTTGTGCCGTTGGAGATGCAAATTTAAGTTTTATTTGCAATGTTGGCTATGTTAAGTAACCTTGTTCTAGGTCACCGAGTTTGCGACAGATTTAGCTTGAAGTTTTCCATAGCTGTAGGTTATAACACGGATTTATAGAATGGTGTCTATCCGTGCCTATACTACTTGTGTGTGTTTTGTTTTGAGAGAAAAATCCCTCGTAGCTGCCCAGAGATAAAAGATTGATTGGGTAATACAAATTGGGGGGGGGGGGGTAGTCCAAGATAGAAGGAAGGTTTGTTTTGTTGCGACATCAATTTTTAATTTGGCAGTGCGTGCCAGTCAAGCAGAGCGAGCAGTCACAGTCATCATCGATGCTTTTTTGTTTCGCAATAGGACCACTAGATGGAAAGACTAGTACTAAAACGAGGCGCTGACGGCAAAGGAGCGTTACAAAAATATAAAAGTATCTTTCAGCACCTATTTTTTATTTGTTTTATTTTTCACGTCCCACACTCCCATAGAGACCAATGCTGTACATCAAAAAGCAATAAAACCATTAATAACAATTATAAACGAAACCGAAGAAACTGAACAGACGAAACAAAAAATGACCTCGGCTAATAAAAGGAATAGATTGATTGATTGATTGATTGAACAGACCTAAAATTGATTTATTTCAAAAGAGATTTTCTATTATTTACAGTTGTTAGCGTCACAAGTAAAGGGATTTAAATAGGAACCTCCACCCTCATCGAGGTGAATCACACGCATCAAGGAAGATGGGATTGGTTTTAAAATGAGGACTACATCTAAAAGTAACAACACTTTTTCTATGACGATGACGATAAGGGAAGATTGTTCCAAGCAAGCAGAGATAGAGTACCCGTACCGTAAGTGTGCGGACTATTGAGCATGAGGAATGCCTTTCGAGAAATGAAGGGAACGTAGTATTTATTACGATTTTAATCTACACGTACTATTAGTTAGAACGTTAATTTTACTGACCAGAAAAATGCATCGTTGGACTAGGATACGCCGTGTGAGGTTGAAACCCGCTGGTTAATTTTTCAAATTCGTTTATTTTCCATTTTAAATAGCCAGTCAAGCTAAATGAATTAATCACGACAACCAAAGTTTTTCGTATTTTATGACGTTATTTTTCGTCATCTTGTCGTGCAGTATTCTGTGGACTTGACAACATAGACAACATCAATTTCATAATGACTTAGGCTTGACTTTGTCGTTTTCAATACTGTGTAGTAAGTACCTTTGAAGCCTTTGGCTAGGAATGGTTCGTTAGGTTGGGTTGGTTGGCCGTTCAATTCACCGTCGTCGTCGTCGTCTTTTTGGGGAGGGAGAGGTCGGTCGGTCGGTCGGTAGTTAGTCCTTTGAATTAATCCGTAAAGGCGGGAGCTACCGTAGTACCTACCTGTTAGGTAAGTAGCCTAGCCTACGGTTTCGAGATCCCTCGTTCACCCAAAAGTGTCAATTCTTATTATTTTCTTTTCCCGTACGCGAGGACAACTCTTTTATCTTTAATTGCTGACGCTATACAGTCGGCAGAATGATGGTTGTTTATCGCCAATTTAAAAAAGAAATGTCATAGCCAGTGGTAAACTCGATGAACCAAACTGTGCAAAAGCCAAGTGTAATAGTTCAGTAGGGAGGAGGGTGACGACCGCACCGAATGACACCATCGTAGGGGCGGACATCAAAATGACTGTTTTTCAAATGTTTGTCGTGTTTCAGCAGAACTTGTTTATCTTTTCCTTGTAGTTAACACCCCATGGACGGTGGACGGTGAGGCGGTGAGCGAGGGTGGTAGTTTAAAGCTAGACTTTTACGCTCCTATTATAGTTGAGTAGCTGAAAACGTCTCTGCAACGCATTTTCCATTTTATCATAAAAAACAAAATAGCTTAAATAAAACATATTATTAATAGATTCAAACATTTCGTCAAGTTGTCTTTTATCAAGTCGATAGGTATGAGGAGTTTTTTTCAACCCAATCGACTCCCATTTCTGATGATCTCAAAATGTCAACTATTTTATTTTATTTGAAACGACACAAAACTATAGCATCTCGACTGATTTTGTACCCTATTTGGCTGCTGCTGCTGCTGCATCAATGCGGCGCCGTGTTATGCTGAATGAAAAGCCTCCAGAAGCTGAGCGATGCGCTTAGCGCGGCAGTGTTAAATAAACCCTTGACTTGTAGAATGGGTCATGGTCATGGACATGGTTATAGATACTTATACAGGAAAGTTCAAGTGTCGACTTTGATGATAAATCGGTAGTTAAATCAAGTCTGTTCCTCACTAACTTATATAATGTATTTTTTTATTTTCCCAGCAAACGATCCAACAAATAACAAAAGTCATGATAAAAGATAGGATAAAAACACAAAATAACCTTAACAAAGATTTTCTCAACAAAACCTGTACTAAATAAAAGAAAACTCTAACAAACACAATAATTCATCATAAGATTCACAGGATATTATTATTATTATTATGCTTATTGAGTTGTTTTTTTGTTTGTATCAAATTTAGCATCTATTCTAGTATCAATTAACACTCAATTCAAGAATTGCAAGTGGCAGACTATCCCAAAGTTGGTACGTATTATATTTATGGATTATAAGTTCTCAATAGGTGGTCATGGGTATCATATCAGGACTATAGGGTGGAATGGACTTACTTATAGGATGTTGTATCTCTTTGAAGTGTCATCTTATTAAAACTTTGTTGGTGAACAAATGTGGATTGTTAATTGTCCGGGGGAACTCTTTTATTTTATAAATATAGGAATTTTAACAATTTTCAATTTATGAGATCTATTTTGAATAACCAAAGACAAGTCGCCACTGACAGACGTTGAATGCGAAATTTACAAGTATTGCTCCAACTAATTATTGCGTAAGTAATTGAAGGAATCATTTTTGTCGTGAAAAAGTGTATTTTTTCTTTTAGATTGAGTACAGTAAGGGGTTTAGCTTTTTTATAATGAAAAGTTTTTTATTAAATTGTCTACACCATGTTTTGTTTACTTATTTGTATTTTTTTATTCTATTAATTTGTGTACTTTGTACTTGGTGCTAATGGCGTCATTTTTACCGAAATATATAAAAATAAAGTATTAATATGTGGCGTCACCAAAGAAATGTTGCGCATGTGCTTTTTGAACCTTCTAATGCCCATGAGCTCCGAATAACGTTTTTATACTGGCCAATCAAGGTTGACACCATGGAGGTCAGGTGGAGTGACACCGACCCTAGTCAAGCCACTGAATTTATTTCGTTAGTAACAAGAAGCTTTGAATCAAACTACTGCAGTATGTTTTGTCAATGTATGACACATTGACAAAAAAAAAAAGAAAAGTAAATGAGACTGACAAATTCAACACAAGACAATAAAAACGTTGTTGAAATTGATGACAAGTCGAAGGACGATTGTAGGTAGAATGGTTGGTATAAATGTGTGGAGAGGATGATCTTTATTGTGAATTAGGGACGGAATTTCCTTTAATCTCAAGTAGTTGATTAGTTTTGGTAAAGTTAGAATTTGGAGAGGACGAACCTTTGTTGTATTTGACACATACCTACCTACTCTCTAATCAACCGGTGAACACGCGTAGCATTCCAATGCTACTTTTCCCCATGAATTGATATAGGTTACTAGCTACCGCAAACCTCATTATAGTGAGGTTGGTTCGTTTTCATGTTGGTAACGTTTATCGAAAACGCGAGCGGTTTTTTTCATCAACCGAAGCCATTGGACATCAGCAGCTCATCACGTCGCAAAGCCAATGGTGTAGTCAAGTTAGTGTCAGTCCATGTTATGTAGCGAAGATGGCAGTTTAGCCGAAAGTGGTTACAGCCAACGTTCGTGGCAATGCCGGGTCGTCCACCCTCGTTCTTTTCCCGTCATTCACTGGACCGACCGACCGACCGACCGAGGTGACGTGGTAGCCTACTGCTGCGTCTTTCGTTGTGTCGCGTGACGTTTTGGAATGACTTGTTATTACTGTCGCAATAATAAGTCATTCGAATTGTCGCTTAACGCTTCTCCTGTTATCCAGAGATTAAGGTCTTTAATGACCAGAGACCCCTTTTTTGGCGTGGGAACATGGCCACCGAAACGGTTTCTGTCTCACCCACTTGGCCGTGCTGTGGGCTTTTTCGACTTTACGGATAGCGACGGTCACTCTACGATTATACCATCGACTATTGCCTTATGGTGCCGTGTCTAACGACACGTTCCTTATCCTAATCTTGCGCACTTTTTCAGTAGAAAACCAAAAAAAATCGTGCCAATTTGTTTCATGGACTGAAAAAAGCCAACCAAGGGATCGGTGGTTGGTTGTGATATCATCGGAAGGAAGGAAGTAAAGGTTTCGGTTGGGGTAGGCTTATTACTATTGGTGTTGTTGTTGTTGTCGCGATTCTGTAATTGCGCGTGCGTGGTGGTGGGCGTCGTGATGGTGGAAAGAGGAGGAAGCCTTGTTGGGGGTAGGTAAACGAGACGAGCGAGGAGGGGTGGAGAGGATTTAATAATAGAAGGCGTCGGAATGGCTCGAGCCAAACGATGTTGCTTGTTTATTTAATGATGCAATTTTCGAGTTCTTTGTTTACGACGAAGGCGAACTGTGACAGCGGCCAATGGCAACAACAAACAGCAGCAGCAGCAGCAGCAGCAGTGCCTACGTCGACCGCTACGACCACGACGAGCAACAGCCGTTTTAATCGGAAGAAGAAGGGGGGGGGGCTTTTTTAAGCGTGGGTGGGTTGCGAACGACGCTCGAGGGGATTAAAAGGATTTGCGTCGACGTCGATTGCAAACCAGGATTTTTTTTTCTTCGGTACCCAGGCGTAAGAAATGAAGGGGTAGCGAGAAAAAAGAAAAAGGACGAAAAGATGTTGCCGTTTCAAGTGACGTTGTTTTCTCGCCGTGTCAAGGCGCGATAAGCGTTGTTGTTTATCGCGTAGGATTTCGACCGCCTGTTCTGCGCGAAATGGTGAGTGAGCTAAACAAAACACCGACAGCGCCTTTTTCTTCTCGGCGGCACCAACTCAATTGTTACTAATCGGAGGTGATGAAAAATGACCGTCGACGGGGACGGAGCACGGTCACGTGACAAGACCGAGTCGTCGCAGTCACTCTTCCAGGAATCTTTGATGAGGAGGGGATTTCGTGGGACACTGCCGAATTTCGTTTCCGACCGTGTCAATGAGGATCCGATATCGGTTCGTTGTCGTCGAGTCCAATCCATCGATTTGTTGAGTATCGTTAGCGTCGTCGGCTTGTCGTCGTGGTGATGCTTTGTTTATTTCCTTATTCAACTTTCGGTCGGAGGGAAGCTTTACGAGCCCTTGAAAGTGGACAAGTCCTTAGGCCGAGCGTTTCTTTCGGATTTCTACGCCGCGTTGAGTTTGCAATCGTTGTTGTCTTGCCGTTTTTGTTCTGGCAACATCGCTGCCGGTTCGGTTGGCTGCTTTCTACCAACCGTAGACAAAACTCTGCGCGAGTGACAAAACTGACAACGACTGGCGCCCGAGCGGCTGCTTGCTTTAGTTGCCTATGGCATGCGCCGAGCAAACTGGCTCTGTTGATTTGGAGCAAAGTTGGTCTAACCGAGCTGAGAGTGGGTCGTGGTCGTCGTCGTTAAAGTGGTTTACTGCTCCGTTTCGAGCCGACGTCGTCAGCATCGACGACGACGCAACTTTTCACTCGTGTCAATGGAATGGACTCGCCGCTTCTCTTTAATACCCTAGTGAAGTCTATTACCAAAAACTAATTCCGAATTAGACGACCAAAGGTGCGGATAATGCTCGATCAGTCCGCCCATCGATTGGATCGGCTCGTTGATCGGTCAAGTTCCTGCGAAACTGGACAGCTGTCGTGTAGAGCCTTCCTCGACCGCCAGCTAAGCTTGACATTGCATCGATCCTTCATCGGGAATGTCATCGCCGATTCGTTTTTCAACAAATCGAGATGTCTTTTCGCGTTGACTAGAGCGCAGCCGTAAAAAGGAGTGTCGACCGAACGAGACGAGACGAGACGAGGCGATGTTGATCACCTTCGGTTCAGCTTGAACGGCAGATCGCTCGTGTTGGCTTTTGGCTGGGTCACAAGAAGGAAAAGAGTGGGGGGTGGTGGTCGAATCCCTAGGCTTTAGCGTCGTTGCTGCTGCGGTGGTGGCGGTAGAACGACGAGGTTGATGGTTATAAGTGGGAGCGATTGTCCCCCCTCTCCGCGTCGTCATGGCGACCGGCGCCACGCGAGAGGATGTTGATTTGTTTTATTTGCGCCTGCGCCGGCCGAGTGCGCTCTGTTTCGTAATGCGCCCTATAAATCACGTGGGGTCGCTTCGCCTCCCTTTGGGACCAACCCCTCTCCCCCAAATCCTCCGTTTTTGACTCGCGCGTATTTTCGCGTTTCGACGGGTTAGATTTTAAATTGGGAAGCGGCAAAGAGGACGCGTCATTTTCGAGGATCGTCTTTCGACGTGGCAGTCTTGTCGTTAATTGGCAACGATTTCTTTACCAAAAAGAGGGCGAGAGCGAGAGGGAAAAAAGTGAGGTGATGGCGTCTGAACGATTGGCGTTCGAGTCAAACGGCGTCGATAACGTTCGCGGTCGTCGATGGAAGAAGGGAGGGGTGGAGCAGAGCAGAGCAGAGGGGGAGCGAGAAGGCAGGCGCTCGTTACTCCACGTGACTTACGATCGCCCGCTTTATTAGGCGCCCGAGTCTATTGATTGGCGATCCGAACGAAAAGAAGAAGACGACGACGACGTCGAACGAAAAGTGGAATCATTGGCGGCAGTGGGTGGAGAAGAATCGTGACGACCCGTGAATTTTTAATGGGTTCCAACGCGAGAAACGAAAGGGTGAAAGCGAAAAGTGCACTGCCGAAGCAGGGGGGGGGGCTATGATTATGATCAACACCCTTTTTTTATTTGGGTGCCATCACTTGGCAACAGGGCAAGAAGCATCAGGTGAGTGACGGAATCAACACTCGATCAATTTCTAAATACTAAATGGGTCAAAGTTTCACTAAATGTTACTACTGTACCTTCAAGTAGCAAAACCTATTCAATACAAATTCGTCAGTTTCTTTGTCTGGGTTTTCGTCCAGACTCACTCGCTCATCGGGGGTTGAATCCAATGACTCGAGTCTGTCTTTGTTCGTTGAAGGGCTCATCGAGCTCGAATGGCCACTGACGTACCACCGTAACGGCTTCGTTCACAAAATGTTTTGGAAGAAAGTCTGGTGGAAAAACAGAGTCGTTGAACAAAGTGATAAGACACGCTAACCATTCGTGACAAGAGTTTACGAGCCTACTTAAAATGGACACCCCGGTCGAAACGACAGATCCCCATTTCACCAGGGACCACCACGCAACACGGAGACGTCAACTTTCATGGTCCTTTTTGATTTATGGGTTACACCGACCAAACCCATTTGGACTGGTCTGTCAGTCATCTCAGCTAGTGCGCTATAATCGTGTCAACGATCAGTCTCTCGCCGCTAGAAAGATTCACTCAGATCTGTGTAGAACGCTTTAACTCCACGGGGGTAGTGAGTGAGTGAGTGAGTGAGTAAACGTTCACTCACGATTTCGATCGACTATCTTTTCAAATTGGAATAACTTACCGACTCACGTAAGACCAAAAGCAATGGAATGTTCTCACTGCTTAAATACCAAACGAAGCTGTTTTCTTTTAATCTTTATTCCTATTGTTCATAGTAACCCCACTATTCGTACAAAATTCGTTCGTTCCAGGAGGCCGTTCAAATAGCGATTAACACGGATGACGAATCAGTTTTTTCCCCTAAGAAATAGTGTTAATTGGTCAATTCGTTCCAAACCCACAGTTTTGTTTATCATATAGTAATACAGTACGGTATCTACTTAATTTACCATCTTTATGGGATGGTAAATTTACAATAAACAATCCATGAGCATCCATAAAAACTATAAAAGGTACCCATATCAAGGTACCCATTTGACACTTACGACTCCTGGAATCAGCTTCCTACCCGTATCCGCAAATTGGCAGCTGCTCCTCACGCCTCATCAGTATTAGCGACTTTCGACCGTTTACTTTTTATGCATATTAACAATGTATAATTATTTTTTGTATTTTTATTGTTTAAAGGTTGACCCACTCGGGCCGTGAAAAAAATAAAATGAAATTACATTCATTCATACTAAATGCAATCTTTTTTGGTTATCATTTCAAAAACACATTTTATTTGTATAATATCTTGTTTTGTTTTTACATGTATTTGTCTCAAAGGTACGTATAATTGGAAAATAAATAAATGTATTGTAACAATACTGTAAATAAACATGGTGGAAAAAATGGAAGATGGAGAGGAAATCCTATCCTTAGAAACATGAGGTAACCAACCCTTCAGGTGTTTTTCCTCTTCGTATTTTCTGTTTGTTTTTTTTTTTGGCATTACAAGATGCTCGAAGTTGGTACGAATTTAGTTGGACAAATAGAGAGGTTCCACTGTATGTATGTAGGAGTGAGTTTATTTAATATTATAATATGGCTTTATGACTCTATTTCGATTTTCATGGAACGTAGAAATGAACCGTTAGTAAAGGCCGGTGGCTTAAAGAGGACATCGCCATATTCTCCTTCCTCTTTGACTCGTACTGCTGACACGCTATGTTTCCATCTCGACGTGTCGCGTCAACTTTGGTCGAGCGTTTGGCGTACAAAGAACCTTTTCAAGTGGTGACGTTGACAACGTTAACCCGAAGCGGTGTTTGTGGTCAACAAGGCGTCTTTGTTGACCATGCTCAAGTGGCAACAACATCTCGATCGGGTCTTGTCGTGGACAGTACACGAATGAGTGAGATTCAGGGGTCAACACCAAACAGAGGTGAACAAGTGCTTTCGTTCACGAGGTGTACGTTCCGTTCAAGACGGGTGAATCGTTTTCCCCAAGACAGTGTGGTTGGCAAAATCTAAACGTCACCTCTTCCGAAAACGGATGCTCCAATTAGTTGGCCAACGTAACGTAGGAACTAACGAAAACCCCTTCTTTTCCTGGAGTTGGTGTTACGAGCTGTTGTTTCCGTTTCGAGAACAACGTGTTGCTAATGAGCACCATTGAATCGGTGATCAATTATTGATCGTTAATGGCGCGCTAAACATCTTGCTCCGTCCGACGCGTCGAGACGACGACCCATCGTTGTCATTTTCAACACCCTTGAAACGAACGCCTGCTTTATCCAAGTTTCAAAACTAGGCAACAACTAAGGAGGACGAGTACTTGTGTCGAGTGAAACGACTCGTTGGCGCGGTTTAATCATTAGCAACGCCGACGCCAAAAAAGCTCCGCCCGCTGTGCTTCAGTGCAAGGCACGTGCCGACCGAGAGCGACGCGACACTTGGTTAGACTGCAGTTTCAAGGGACTGGGGACCGAAACTCTTTATGAAGATTTTGTAGGCTAGCAATCACGCTTTTCAGCCAATAGCAACTGGCTGAAGAGCGTGCACGGTTATTTATATAACGACTCATCTGAATCACACATAAAATTATCCAAAGATAAACGGTTAACAATAATAAAATTAGCTGGAAAAGCATCACCTATTCTCTTTCCAATAACAACTTATAATGTTTTTATTTCAACCCTATACTATTAAATGACTTGAAAATCGTGAAGGAACCGTTGCGCCACCTTTCCATAAGAACAATCTTAATTCACAAGTGGAGATGAGTTTATTGGACTTCCACTACATCTGTTCCGGTAGCTCAGCGTGTTGGAGCGTCTTGTCGCGTATAGATTAATCAATTAATTAATTAATCAACCAACTATCACCATCTCCTCGAAATAGGTCGTGGGTTACATCACCAACACCTATACTGCCAACTAGAAACATCACGTCATCTCTATCACTCTACGTTGCGCAAACCTCTCACAATCAATAATCATCCAATGAATCGATTCCCTGCTCAATTTTATACATAGCTGGAATTTATTACCAATATCGATTAAGAAAAATTATTATTAGTATTATTATAGTATATGTAACGATTTTGAATGTTTTCAAAAGCCTATGATGAGAATTAATGATGAAAAAACACAACAAATGGCAACTGTTTTAGTCCTACTCCTTTGAGGATCTTAGGTGTTATTTTTGATAATGCACTCACCTTTGGGTGTCACATTGATATGCTCATGAGAAAGCTTTAAAAAGGTTGAAAAAGATTCTGAATTTTAATGACAAGAAGAAGATAGCCTTTGCTGCCCTCATCATTTTTTAAGTTGCTACTTGGTCCAGCACTCATCAATACAATATTAATAAATTGAAAGTGGCATAAATACAATAGGTGTGTAAGAACAATCTTTGGACTGCTGTCTCTGTATCAATCTATTACAAATTTTTGTCAAAAGAACAGGATACTTACTTACGTTACATACTTTGATCGAATCCTTGAGCTCAGCAATCAGGTACCCAGACCATCCTAATCACACTGACATACATAAATACTAGAACGACAAGGCAATTTAAAATTGAAATTAATGATAGATAACCTACCTACCTATCCAAAGGAGGAATAAGTTTCCTTTGGATGGGTGATCGGTGAATGGAACAAGCTACCCTTTGAATTGACAAGTTCCATTTATCATTGTTACTTGCAGTCGCTTCAATGCTAGAGTCGACAGATTTTTACTTGAAAGTCAAGAAATGTAATTCCTTTATAGGAAATTTTAAAACAAAATCAAGTGGGTCCCTAGTACTTCTTATTTGGCATATTGTTGTGTTGTAGGGTGCCTTGTCAATTTTTCTGTGTTTTAACATTTAGTTAAGTCTTCTTTGGGTTCCCTCTAGTTGAAGGTGTTCATAGTTGGCATGCTGTACGGAGGAGTAGGGTTAAGTTTTACCGTGTTTTATTTATTGTTCAAATTTTATATTGCTCACCACTGTTTATATTGGAACTTGCACACCACTCATTGGTGATGTATTGGGTTTGGTGTCATTCGTGGGTTAAAGCTTATAGTGTTTTGGTCCCTTACCTAGTGGGACTGGACCTCCCATTTTTTACAACCTTTTATTACAACCTTTTATTTAACTTGACTGGTCGTAAAAAATGTTTCAGCCTGTTTCAAATTT
>JAQIWH010001532.1:0-30845 GCA_034695005.1 Cryptops parisi
ATATGCAAATTTTTATTTATCCGATCTGTGAGTAATTCGATATTCGATTTATGTGAGTTTAGAGTAATTCCAGTTTGGATTCCTGCTAATTTCAATTTTTATACGAATTTCGATTCATGTGATCTTTGAGTAATGTGATATTCGATTTATGCGAGTTCCGAGTGATTTCACTTTCGATTACTGCAATTTTTGATTCGAATCGTGCAATTTTTTGTTACATCGGACTTAATGCGGTTTTATTTCTATTTTTTTTGCACATAACAAACATGTTATGTGCACTGATATGCAACGATTTTTTCGTTGCATATTAATGAAATCGCATATAAGGAACTCGCATACTATTTACTGTAGCAAACACCAGCTATATAGCATTATAAACAAAGAACTAGTATTTGTATTAATCGTGCGTAAATTTCAAACAAAACTTAGGTGGTCGCCTATAACAAATATTTTTCAAGACTATTGAATTGAATCATATAAAATTATATATTACAGCATTTTTTGAAGATTTTTTTTAATATACTTTCAAATTAGTGAAAAAGTATTTTCACTATATATTTTATTTTTATTTTGTTTTTTGAATTATACGTCTCATAGAGACAAACATACATTGAAAGCTTAAATTCAGCAATTTAAATATTCAGCAATATTCAGCAATTTTAATATGACATATTACTATATTGTTACACAGGAACGACTTGACAAATTAAGTTAAAAGTTTATTGTAGTGCCGGTAACCTTAAAACGTACTTGTTTTTGCAGCTTAACTTTATAATCCAATTGACCGCAAAATCGTGAGCAATTGTAAAGTTAACACACAAAAAAAACTGCTTGTCTGATCTGCACTTTTTTTTCAACATTTTTCGGTTTTTGTTTCACCGCCATAAATTTTTATACATAGTGAAAGTTTTTGAAAAATCGTAAATTTTCCGTTTACGTCATTAGTTAAGGGCGCCGTGGCTTTTTCATATCAACAACGATTTGGTGAAGATAAATTCTCATTCTCTTTCTGGCATTCATAAATTCTCATATCACGTGACCTCACCATCCATACCCGTTTGTTTTTTTTTTAATAAAAAAACAAAGAAATATTTATTTTTAAATAAGAATTTTTAGAAAGTCATCTATACAAAGCAAACTATTAGTATACTATTGTAGTAAATTATAGAAAGTTTTCGATTTATGCGTTGTATTTTATGATACTATACTGTATAGTCCAATGGACCAATATTTGCATAATGTGAGAACCGCATAAAGGCAATGTAACAAAAATCGCGCAAATTGAATAAAAAATCGCCGAAATCGAAAATGGGATTGAAACTCGCATAAATTGAAAATCGAATAATTCAAAGATTGCATAAATTTAATTAATGCAATTAATTTGTACGTGTTGTAAGTGTTCATTCGCATTTTGCTAACTTTTTATCCGCGTTCACAATGGAAATGTTATGCGTTAAATTTATAACTAAATATAATGAAGATTTATTGTTCTTTACTCAGTTGTGTTTTTTGTTTTTTTTTTGTCATGTTGCAGTTCACGTTCGTCGTTCGAAGTGTTAAGAAAAAAATGGGCGACATCTTGCATGAAGGAGTTTACGTTTCCTTTTACTTTAAAGAGAGAAGAAAAATAAGGAAGAAAAAATCACCAACTTCTTTGTCGCTATCTTCGTCGAGTTGAGGAGTCTTCTAAGGAATCTCTGTGCCATAAAAAACGGAAATGAGTGCCTGGCACTTAGTGCATGTTACTACTAGCACCACTACTACAGACTGTACTCTGTGTCCTCATCGTCGACTGCACCAAAGCTTTTCAAACGAAGCAACTTCCTCCCACTCATGGCTGTTTTTTTCTTCTTCTTTTTCGCCCGCTAGAAAACTAGGGTAAGTACCGATATTTTTTTATCTACCTTTTTACTTGAAAAGGGAAAAAAAAAATCCATTTTCATCCTTGGAAAAACTGGGCGAGTTGAAAGAGTTTAACTGAATTGCCTATTAGTACTGTAACGAACGCGACAAATGAGGTGAAGTAAATTCGGTCGTGTTCACTCAATTGGAAATATGGCGATTGGGAAAATGTTAAGTTTCACCGTGTTTTTTATTTTATGTTTAGCTTGGTGTGTTTTTATATATTTAAGTGTGTTTTTTTTTAAAGTAATTTCGTTTGAGCGGAAAGTGCGATTTGTAAATGATGGCATCTTTGGCAGTAGATTTGGTGGCCATTAGTTGTCGTCTTATATTGATGGACGTCGTGTATCATGTTTATTCTCTCCTGATGGGATCTCGCAGCTGCGTTCAAACTTTGTCGTTTTAGGTATATAGATATAGATATATATATATATTTACAAAAAGGTTATAAAAATATAAAGAAAGCCCTTTCTTTTATCCGGGCAATGATCCGAAATTTACGTTTAGTTAATGGAACGGAAACCTTTCTGGCAGAATGAGATGGTTGATTAGGGATTTTGGTATTTTTTTTTAGCGAATGAAGTGATGAGAGAGGTGACACTAAATTATTACGCGTTTTTAACGCTCGTGGACGGTAATGAACTTCTTAATAGTTGAAACTCATTTTTTTTCATATGATTGGTTTATACAAAAATTGCGCGCACGTGATCGTCACGTCATTGTTGCTCGAATCTGCGTTATAGGCAGCATTACTGATTTGAGATATACTTATATTTTAGTATAAAACTAGTTGATGATTGTGTGTGTTCAAATGAAAAGTTTAGTTGACTGGGCAAATAAATCGTTTTACAAATGAAAATTTTCGAACACCTCGAAGCAATTTTTTTTTTAAATCGACGAAGATGTGTTTGAAGAGGTTGCAGAAAAAATGGTTTTGTAAACATACGTAGGACATGTCATGCAAAAACTGTCAAACAAATAAAACACGATAAGATGAAAATATTTAGTTTGAAGAGTTGTGACTGCAAACTTGATCGATGTAAACAAAACAAAACAAGGAAAAGAAAATTGACAGAAATTCATTTCCTAGTTGTTTTTTTTTATATAAGAATAGGTTTTATTTAATTCCTATCAATTGAAAAATAATAATACAAAAAAATTCACAAATTGAAAAATAAAAGAGAATCAAAACTTTCATGTCGACGAAGCGAAAGAACAAAAAAGATTGTTTTGAAAGGGGCTTGTGCATCTCATAAGTCTTTTCGTACTATTATATTGTATTAAGATAGACAGAAAAAAGTTGAGGAGGGGGTGTATAGAGAAACTTCGTGTCGTATGAGGTGACTGCATTCAGTGCATGAGCAACGAACCGAATTCTGTGGAGCGAACGATGAATTTGATGCGAGGTGACAGGGTCGAAGTATACGGGGTGTAAGTTTTTTTTGGGTGGGAAGGGGGGGAGGTCCCCAATTTTTAAGTCTTGCGAACGAAGTAGCAGAAGAACAAGAAGAAGAGGGGGGAAAATGAATCGGCAAAGGGCTTGGCAAAAGGGTAGTCAGGCGTTTTCTTGGTCCCGGGAAGAAAGTCTCCCTGGTTTCCTGCGACGTGAGCTGTTTGCAAAAATCGATTTGCTGCTTGCCAACAAACCTGACAACATCGAACGATTCTTTGGAGCTGAATAAATACGGGACGACCCGATAAAATTTTATAAACTACAAGGTGTTGAAAAATTCGTGGTGCCAAAAGGATTTTTTATTTTTTCTTCTTCATCTTCACCCCCTTGTAAAAATAGGTGGATTTTTTGTTATGTTTTTTTTTTGACGGTTTTATAAAGTTTTGTTACTCGTTGTTGACGTTGCCTATTGACACGAAGGTGCTTGTTAAGCTTCTGCCGACAAGCTGTGGATGAAAAAAGGAGCTAAAATGTAGAAAAAGATTAGCTGCGAGGCAAGGCGATGGAAAAGTCTAATTAAGTAAAAGTTTTTTTTTGATTCCTTGCACGACACCATGTTTGGAGGGAGTCATAGGGCACTGCCCTCCAGTGCTCGAGAACAAGTATTTTGATTTTTACATTAAAAAAATTCCACACCTTTTTTAGTTAATACTTAAAGATGGTCGTTTACAAGTAAATATGGTTAGAGCTTTTAAATGGAAATTCTAATAAACCGATTTTTAAATTTTTGTTATTGAGTTAAATGCAACCTACTGTCTTTCAATAGGATTTTATTTTATTTTATTCATATGAAACTTTTTTTATATCATTATATATAATTTTGACTTGTAATGGATTAATCGTTACAAAAACAACATAAAAATAATCTTTTTATATAAATAAGCTTGATTTTTTATGGTTACATGATAGTAAGATTTTATATCCGTTCGTGAATATTAGGGCCCCGAAACATACATGAGTGAAATTACGGTGTACTTACACAAGTGTGGATTTAAAATTTTTCTAAGAACCATTTTACCAAGATATCGATGTGCATGCTTATGTCACAGGCAGTGAATATAATTCAGGCATTGTATGCAATACATAGCCTCTTTTGACAAAGTATGAACATCTTGTATAGGACTGTTTAGGTTAATTTAGTTAACCTTTTGTCAAGAAAAATATTCAAGCCTAAACTTAAATCTATTCAATAATATTTTTTTTAACATAACTATTCCAATGCTAATTTAATACATTGCGTGAACTAGGTTTGACAATGTATGAAATTTTGTATTGAAAAGGGTAGGTGCTAAGCAAAATAATTGTATACAATGATTTCGTATACAATTTGTATGAAATGATTGAATTTGAATTTGAATTTGAATTTATTTGGCGCTAAAATGAGCAAAGGTTACATAAAAAAAAAAGAAAACTTATCCTAACAAAATAAGCAATTTCAATCTTGATTTAAAGTGAATTTGAGTGGATTTGATTGTATACAATGCCTGGATTATATACATTGTTTGTAACATAAATATTTGTGTATGTTCGTTTATTAAATAAATACGTTTTTCGGTATTTAAAAACTTACGAAACATGTTCGAATGAAATAGTAACGTGAGTTTTTAAAAGTGATGTGTCTAAACGTATTTTCTAACAGGTTATTTACAAAACCTTGGCGGTATTTATATTAATTTTTTTTTATATTTGTTTATTAAAAGTAAGTAATCTTCATAATGTAAAAACACTTTCATAATAGCAAAAGATTCAAGTAGGTGAACGAATTGTGCAATGGAATTCGAGACTCGCGTCCTTTTTTGTTGTTTTGTGATTCATCTCATTTCTTGAATAGGGATAAGAGTCTTATTTGTTTCTTAAATTCGCTTTTTCTTATTGCATATTCAGCTTATTTTTTATATCTTCTTTTCATTTATTAAATGCAGAAGAAAAAGAACACGGAAGAAAAACGAGACAAGCACTTAGCTATTGTATGCAGAAACATCTCTTGTTTTTTTCTTCTTTTTCGTCGTTGTCGTCGTCTTAAGTCTTTCCAAGTCTGAAAAGTCTTGCTGTTATGCTTCCAGCACATTGTTTTCCTTCTCGTTAAGAAAGTGCTTCGTCATTTTATTCCATAGCGCACAACAAGCGTGACTTGAGGTTTTCTTTGCTTTTCAAAAAGCCAAACGAAAAGCCTTTGCATCAATTAAGCTCTTATTTCCTTCGTCAACATCGATTGGTTAAGATTGATTCGAGTCCAAACACAAGTAAGGGTTTGGCCATGTTTAACATTTCCCTCACTTTCACCCTTGTTGGCTAGAAATTTTCGTTTTAGGATGAATAATGCATACAACACTCGATGAAGGGGAAACATATTGACGTCGTAATTAGCGAAAAGCTTACAAATTGCAACCTAACAGGATGAAAGTGTAGATCCCCGTAATGGGAGTGTACTTAAGAGTGTATTGGTTGATGTTAAGTTGAAGTTTGTTTTTGGAACGAAAAAACTTGTCGCGTTAGTTATAGTGGGAAATACAAGAATTTCGTTAGATCGTTGGAAATAGGACAAATTTTGTCAATGTTAATTGTAAATTGTATGACGTGAACTTAGATCTTGTAAGTTTCATGAACGAAAACTACCGACGAGTTTATCACCAAGTGCTGCCCTCTGGTAACAATGTTAATATTTTTATTCTGATTGCTTTGATGTCATCATTCTATAAAGTGAGTTGTAAACCTTACACGATTACAGTAGATTTGAATGTGTTTAGTTATTTCAACAGGGTCTTCGATACGTCAGGTCTTCGATTAAAGCGAGGGTCATGTTCGTGCAAATCTCACGAAAGTGAAGGAAATTCTCAATTCAAGCAAGTTTCATGTGCGATTTGCTATTAATCAATGAGAAAAATAGCATATTTCCATATACGGGAAAAAGTTTGGTATTATCGATTTTGTTAGGCGGTGCACACGTGAGTGACCACTGAAGTTTTACCACTTTTATGGAATATTTCGATATACTGTATAAGGGTTTCGATTCATGGGTTTGCCTGGAACATAACTCAACGTATCGAACACCATCTGTTTAGCGAAAGTTCTTTGAAGTGGTAAAACTTGTGGACATTAACTTGTGCACCACCTCACAAAATCGCATAACATCAAATTTTTACTTTCCTATAACGAGAATCTGCTATGATTTTTCTCGTCGCGTATTACCTAAATGACATTCAAGAAACTCGCTTAAATCTATCTTTCTTATTTGTCATTTTTTGTCCTGATTATAAGGTTAAAAAGATCGTAGACTAGTTTTTTTCTTGTAAC
This sequence comes from Cryptops parisi, assembly GCA_034695005.1. Lineage (NCBI taxonomy): Eukaryota > Metazoa > Arthropoda > Chilopoda > Scolopendromorpha > Cryptopidae > Cryptops > Cryptops parisi. The sequence goes on from JAQIWH010001532.1 coordinate 6,650, forward strand.
GTTTACAGACCGTATTGAAAAAAAGAACCAACGCTATCCGCCAAGTGCTGTCCCCTGTTGACAAATCGTATACTTTGTAAACAGAACATTAAACTTTTACAACTTGCCAAATCGCACGCTAAACAGTTCTAAAGAGACATGATTCATCTGTACAACATTAGTTCTCGAAGTTCGGAAATCTATTTGTCAAAAAATATTTTTTCGAAGCGAGTCCCGGTCACGTTTTGATATTATATATCGATTTCCAGTTTGTTTCTCCTTTTAAAAAGACACACAAAAAAAAAACGACAAATAAAAATGTATGAAGACTTCCATGTTCGCTTTCTAGGAAAAGCACCTTTAGTCGTTTATTCGATTTCTTAAGAACTATCAGAATTTCTTGATCGTGATCAATCGTTTTCGAGTAGCGTTATTAAGCTTTTACAAAACGTGAAATGAGTGGTTATTGATGTGGTCGACTTGATCGAGGTCATGTAAGTGATTCAAAGACGTAAAAAAGAAGTAAGAAAAAAGTGTATGTGTTGGGGGAGGGGAGGTAAAGGTTTTAGTGCTTGTAGCAATCTACTTTTCGAAACCAATAAACTGGTAAGTTGTGGGCGGATTGACGTTTGCCAATTGCTTAGCACCAACCACAGTTTTTGTGGAACGAGGCGACTGCTGGACGAAATGCTTTGAAAATTTCTTGTTTTACTTTTTGTTTTTTTTTCTTCTTCTTCTTTCTTCTTCTTGTCGCCTTGTAAGTTAAAAACTTTTATGGGGTGTGTGGTGTGCGTGGGCGCAGATGGGGAAAATAAAAGCCCCTGCGGGAAACCAAAGCATTTTTCTCCTTTGCTTTTGCTCGGTTGAGGGAGTATATATATTTTTTCTTGCTCGTAAAGCCCCGCTGCTGTTAATGGAACGAAGAGAGAAAAGAGCTTAAACCATCTCTTTTTCATATTACATGAATTGAGGACAATCCCCTTTTCATCCATTTTATTTTTTTTTTCTTGTACGCATTTTTACCATAGTCCTTTTCGTTTTTAGTTTGTCTTTATAAAATACTTTTTGATGCTCACGGTTTTGTCGATTGTCGAAACAAAAAAAAATGGACGAGTCATACGTTCCGCCAACTTCGTTAAGGGCTTCGTTTTTTTCTGTGTGTCTTGGTTGTAGTGATAGTTTAATATTTTTTTTTTGGTCACAGTACATCTGGTCTCGTGGTATATACGATAAACCACGTGTTTAAACATAATGAACAAAATTAAATTTTGGGATACGGTAATGAAACGGTAATTACACGAAATACTGTTTATTATCTATCTACATAATCTATGTACTTAATTGGCAACTTTCAAGTTTCTGTGTGTATCCGTCAGGTACCGTACTTTATATACACTCCTTAATGAAACGTCTCAGCGATGCGAAATTATTGGCCAACGTTCTGCTGCGAATTTCTAGGGCAACGCGATTATTTTCAACTGTCAACGTCGTGTCAATTCCGAGATGTGAATATTTGAAGTCCAACATTTTGTCATTGAGTGGTTATGAGGATGATTATTCATAAAGGTATGTATCATGGTAACCACTTAGCAAGTGCAGCGTTTTGTCATTGAGTGGTGATGCGATTATTACATGGTTTCATAGTTAGCAACAAACAACATTATGCCACGATCTTGTGAAACTATCGTTATGAACACCCTGCAGAACATTGTTTTAACAATAACTCGTTTTTATGGTTTAAAAACAAAATAAAAAATTCATGTGTGAAGCACGGGTTTTATTAGTTGTCAACTAGTTGTTTTTTATTAATAAACGATACAATCTTTATGACATGTTCCGAAGAATGAAATTACTGATCGTCAATCAATGTTTCTTAGGCGGTTTACACAAATGTTTCGTTAAGTTTTTCCACTATGTATCATAGATGATACAGTGGAAACCTTGTAATCTCAGATAATGTTATCTTTAGCAAATTATTGTGACATTGTTAAATGGGACAAGAAATGAAGACATGTTTAACTTCATCAAAAACTAGAAGATAGAAAAGATAAAATTATAGTAAACTATCATACAGTATTTAGAAACTTGTATTTTTCATGCAACCGGCATATTCCTCATTAGTGTCGGATACCTGGGTTTTCTCTATGTGTATGAATTAATTAGTTTTGTAAAAAAAATAGTTTCCAACCAAACGAACTTTTTTAAGTTAATTTACTTTCACTCATTAGAAAAAAACTGTGGGTGGAAATTTATCTGTCCATTGGGAGTCATAACCACTTAACGTCCATGTTAATTAGTTTTATAGACCTCCGCGTGGCACGTTAAAAGATTAAGATCTCTCACCCCATCACATCTTTTTCCATATACCTTATCATTAAGTTAGGCACTAAAAAAAAGAAGCCTTCCCTGTTTTATGTCATCGACGACTTTTATTTTCATCACATCAGTTGTTGTTAGTCTTTACAAACAGTCTTAAGATCCCAGCTCATAAATGTCGGACTCGATTCATCCGATTTAGTCTCTCGTCTATTAATATATATAGATAAGACGTAATGATGAAGAACTCCCCCGAAAAAAAATAGAGACTAGAGCCCTCGGCTATTAAGTTTTGGAAGCTGTAATTCGTGTAATGGAGAAACCTTAGCTGGCGGATCAAGATGGCCGCCAGGGTGTATGTGTTTGGTGTTAGGAAGTCCATCAATCGAGTAGGAGACGTTATAAAACTTGTAAGCCTTACGGCCAAGGATTTTCTGGCAAGAAGTGGACCTCGCACAATTTCGGGGATCAAGTGGCAATCTCCATTAAAGTTTATGGTCCTCCTCCCCGAGTAATTACAAACAAAGTGAGTGACTTACGACCCGCCCGGGACAATGCCTTTTCCCTAAAATCCTCTCTTGAAAAGCCTTTTACAAAGGACACCACCGCGGATGAATTAGCTTCACGTGGAGTTCACTCTGTCGTTTCCCATCCTTTTGCTGGTGGCATTATAATAATAATAGAAATTGTGGTTCTGTAGCAAAAGACCAACTCGCGGACTTTCAGAAAACAAATGTTTAAAGAATAACTCGGTCGTCTTAGGAACTTTGCAACTTCCGCCAACTGCTGAGAGGCTGGGACAGTCGTCCTCGGTTGGTGACAGGGAACTGTTTTAATTGTATACATAATTAAAATGTTTTGTTGTTGGTTGTTTTATAGTTTTAAAAAACAATTATTGTTATGGTTTTTGCGGTTGAAAGTTAGGCTTTGCTTTTTTCATATACGGAAAATTTCAACAGCGGGAAATGCAAGTAATATATTTTTTTTATATTAAAATTGCTTCAAGTGTTTGTTTTTTTTTTAACGTGGTGACTATGAAAAACTGATTTTACGCATGACTTTAAAAAAAATAAATTAATTGAACTATTATACAAAACATAAACTTTTAAAACATGCAAATCCTGATTTAATAAGGATTTTTACATACATGTATTTTAAGAGAATGTTTGTTACAATAAGGCTTCTTTTTATTTTAAAATATATTATTTAAAAAAATCATCATTTTAAACACGTACTTTTTGGTAGATTTAACGTTATGTACATTTGATATAAATATAATATCAAAAGAAAATGCATTTAAACTAAGCTTAAGTAACCTAACAGTTACGTACAAAATGTTATTTCATACTTTGCCAAAAGAGGCTTGGCATACAATGCTGTATACAATGCTTCGGTTCTATGCATTGCCGGTAACATTTATAAAAACAAGTTTTCGTTAGAAAAATTTTGCTTATAAATTTACAACTATTATTGTTGATATTATATTTGTAACTTTAATTTTAAAAAATTATGATTTAACTTCTTTTTTGTGTCAATTTTGAGAGATTTCAAGTTTGGTTTCAAAAGTAGGACGTCCAGTTTTATTGGATAACTTTTTTTGTTGTCGTTTTCTTCATTTTCTTTATACCCACAAAAATGTTTTTTTGAAAAAGCATTATTTTTTTTCAACACATTTCTCTATTTCAAACCAACTTTGGATTAAGCAACAGCAATGACGCAGAATTTGTCCTTCGCTAACTTAAGTTAAAAGTCAAAGTTTACACGTTGTTAAAGTTGATCCATTCTCGGATATCATCCACTTTAAGCTTTTTGAAATTAATGACTTGTATCAAGTCATCAACTTCATTAAGGAGCGCAACGTAGGATTAAAAGTTCGAGAAAACACCCATTAAACGATGTTTGTTAAATTCTAAAGGAGTCTAGTGATATTTAAACCAATGGCTATATTGAAGTTTCCGAAACAGTTGGAATTAACAAGATTGTAAATAACGATGTACTAAGGTGAAATGTGTAAAAGACTATTTTCGACCAGAGGGGAGGGGGGTGATTTTTAGATGTTATTTATTATAGTGTAAAAATTCAAGAGGATATTTCGTTTTTTTTTATGGAAGTGTAATCTCTATTGGGAGAGAGTGTAATCCCATTCCCTTTTACTACACTTATCCCCTTTAATGTAGCTGTTCGCTAAATTTTGAATCGTTGCCAATTTTAGGGAGGGAATGGCGAGACGATTGCTAATTTGAAATAGTAATTTTCAACGTATCCCTCATGTAGAAATGACAATTAAAAATCACACCACCCGGGAGTTTTGCGACTTAGTGCTAATAACGGGTTTTAATTTTTATACTTAACAGTAACTGAATCCGCCTATCGATGATTAGAATTTAAATCGTCATAAGTTAGTAAAAATATCGATTTTTTTCGACGATGTGTTTTTTTTTATATGTTAATGATTATGATTACTTAAAAGTGATTTTTTAAACTAGTGAAACGGTATTAATGTTTGAAAAGTTAATTCCCAAACTTTTAACTGATAACCCGCTTGTGGCGCGTGGACATAGGATCGACTTCAAGTTAGATAAAACAAACAAAAACGTATTATTTTTACGTTAAATGATAAATTATCAAGTGTATGTTTTTACCAACCTAAACTGATATCTATACCCATGAATACTAGATTAAGGTACTGTTGTTAAAATCTATAACGATCATGCCTAACGACTAACGCCACAACCGGCTTCTCAGTTAAAGAAAAAACACCTACATTTTATTTTGGTGTAAATTACTTGTTCAGAATTAATATTTGTAATGTTCAAAATTTATTTTCACTATTTTACAAACCTTAAAAGATAAACTATTAATAAAAAGGGATGATTATTGAAAAATGTAAAAACTTTAGATTTCAAAATTACCGCCAAACTACTTAGCCAATTGAAATCAAGTAGTACCAGGAACGTTGAAATGACGTCAATGATATGTATTGCGGGAAGTTTGAATTTTATATGTGTGATTCGTTATTTAATGTTTAATTATTTTCAGAATTTACAACCTTGTGATACAGAAATTTTGTATTAATTTACTGAATCAAAATTTTTAAAATCTGTGTAAAATTGGCGCTATGTCACGAAATAAGTGCAAATTCTTGATATTCGGAACCGATGTTTCTGATGGTTGATTTCGATGAAAAGCAGTCATCAACTCTTTTGTATCATGCATACGTTGCAAGGTTTCACAAAGCGGAACCCACACCATCGTTAAATCGAGCATCTATAATTCGGCCACGTAAAATATTTTCAGGAAGTAGGATGAAAAACTCTACCAAAAAAAAAATCCATCTCATTTTCTTTTCAAAAACTCTTTTCACGAAAAGGCGTTTTGATGATGATCTTAAAGTTTTGTCGAGCGAACGACGAAAAAGGGGTGAGGGTTAAATCAGTAGAAAAGAGGGTCCTTCTTTTTGCCTCCATTTTCAACTACTACTACTACCCTTTTCACATACACACACATGCACTTTCTTCCATTCCTCCGCAAAAGCCCAACCCTGAGAATGTTATCCTCGATAAAGTTTATGGACTTGTAAGAACGGCTTGGAAAAGAAGTGTCGCGATGCCGATTTAGATAGAAGTCGGTAAACAACGGCCAGATTGCGTCACCAACTCCTCCTAAGTAGATGGGGGCGACTTGCGACAGGATTTATCAGGAGCTTGGTGGCACCGAAAAAAAATATATAAGAAAAAAAAATAACACCGTCTCGGCGAGAAGATAACGGCGTCTATTATTCCCCTCTTCCTTTTCGCCACGAGGAAGATGGCGATGGTCGAGGTAGAGAGAAGAATGGAGGGGGGTACGATGGGTAGGGGTAGGGGGGTGTTTGTCTGAAACGACGTATATAAACGGATGATGAGAGAGAAAGAGAGAGAATGAGTTAAGTTTTTGGCGAACGAGAAGAAAAAGAAGGTGGTGTAGTTGTTCGTTTAAACGACTTGTGCACGAGCGTTAGAACTCTGTTAGCTAAGGAATAAGGATGTTCCAATCTCTAAGCTAGAAGATCAAGGTTCTCCTATGGTAGGGGGAATTTTTTTTTTATATTCCTTGTGTTCGGAGAGAAATGCCCCCCCCCCCTTCTTTTTCGATCGGAAGTTATTGGAAGCGAGGACATTGGGGCCAAAACTGCATCGAAAATCACGACAGACCTCTAAGACCTTTTGGCACCACTCTTTTAGAAAATGTCTTTTTTATATAGTTAAACATATTCTTTTACTTACGCCACCTGCGTCCCTTTTTTTTCCCCGATAGGAGGGTTTGAGTATATCAAGAGTATAGGGGACAGTTTATTGGACGTCTTAATACTGACGCACGACCAATGTCACGTCTACTCTTTTTATTTTCTGAGGTGAGAGAATGGTGGTGACAAATATCTTAAAAGATTTGAGATGGTCATTCCAACACCTGGTGAGTTTATATCGGTGGCTGAATGATGGAAGAGACAATAAACTTTGTTTTAGCTGTTGATTGGGTTAGTACTAGTTTGAAGTCTATAAAGTCTTGTATAAAAGTTTCAACGTTGGTGATCTTGCCGACCTAATAAATCATCTAACGTTTATTGCCCATAGATCTTCAGGCGACTTCCTAACACACCAGTTTTCGTTAGTCATAATGGTCAGAAATTGCAGCGTCAAATGCAGTTAAACTAATTGTTAATTTGCATGGTGACCATTTCATATGTATGATACCGAAATATTCAATCAAATATACAAATTCATATGGATTAACTAGTATTTGATTTTGTTATTATGGAATGAGATAAACCTTCCCAGATGCCATTATAAGCGAGGAAATTTTGATATTATGCGATTTTATATTGTCAAGTGACTGAACGCTAAAATATAGCCAGTTCTCGATATGATAATATTTTTTACAAAACTTTTATTATAAGCTTGTGTTTAACTTGTCTTGGCGTCTTAAACAGTTTACGAAAAGTTTCGAATCGTAGATGTCAGTTTAACCAGGTTCAGTGTGTCGTAGGGGCTTGAAATGCGGTGCACAGTTCAGTCCCACGTGACAATTGAATCTATCAAATTTTTAGGGTTCATTGTTGTGTTAATTTGGAGCTATTAGCACGTGAAAACTCGTTTGTTCAGGTAGAGTGTTACTGATGCTGTGACTCACATGTTCGTTAATAAACATGTATATTATGCATAGTTTACATAGTTCACGCTCATTGTTGAGTGTGAAACAGATTCATCCGAAGAAACACTTAACCATGAAAGGTTGTACCAAAAACTAAGTTTTATTTAGTTACTTGTTTAACTTGACCTGAATCCTTCAGCTTGGGTCAACTGTTTCAAATCGTAGATATTCTTTTTAACCATGATCCGTGTGTCGTAGAGACTTGAAATTTGATGCACAGATTAATTACACGTGACAATTAAATCTATCAAATTTTGAGGAATCAACTTGTCCCTATATTGCCCAGGAAAAGTAGTTTTTTTCAGGTAGAGTGTTGCTGATGCTGTAAACCACATGTTCATTTATCATTGTTATAAATAAACATACATGTATACTTTACTACATATAGTTTAACGGATGATCATTGTTGAGAGTTTAAAACAAATTTATCCGAAGATACACATAATTATAAAAAATTGAGCCTAAAAAAAAAACCGAAGTTTTTTTCAAATTACTGGCTTCAATTTCTGCCGTGTTTTGCGCGAAACGTAACCCTCGCGTGAATCAAGGACCTCATGTATATAAAAAAATATATATGTAGCCTGCTGCTGTATACCAGACAACTGTGATTTTTTTCCGACTTCATCTTTTAGTCCATTTTCTTAAACCTGGAGTGGGTGTGTGAAGATCAACTTTTCGCTTCGCTTTTCAACGCACTCTCACGTGCTTACCCTTTTCGACCGTGAGGCGAATGGATCATTAAATAAAATAGGAAAGGCTTCGGGGGGAGGCTAGTAGAGGAGAAGAAGAAGAGTGAGAAAGTGAAAAAAAGGAACTAGTCTCAATAATTCATCCTCGCATGAATACAGCTAGTAGCAGCACCAGCAGTAGTAGTAGTATCAGCAGCAAGTGCTATATAGTAGAAGAACCGTTATTATCTGGGAGTGGGCGATGGTTCGTAAATCATTCGCGTGCGACGCAGAAAACGCTCGCTACCGGGAAGTAAACGGAGCGCGAGTTTGAGACTAACAGCGAGAAAACGGACTGAAATCGAGAACTAGGGGTTTAGCATGAAAAAAAAAAGAGGGGGATGCTTAAACTGGGCCACGATTTATGAACAAGTCCCCTTCCTTTCCCTTAACGATTTTGAACCTCGAACTTCCACCGAAGGAAGAGTTCAGTTTCGCGTTAACGCAGGGAGTCGATGAATGGATTATCTGGACCTGCGTGTTTGGCCACGCAAACCGAATAACATACTCGTTGAAACGAAACTTTGTATCATTGCGTTTTAAGACCATGTAGGTTGATCTGATGGAATATGACCATTTTTTAAACTAAACTTGTGCAACACGTAAGTTTCTTTTACGAAACGTGTTACGCGTGAAGCCCATTTAACGCTGCGCTAGCAACGCATAAGAGAACCCGTTGCCCCAAAGCATATTCTTGCGCAAGAGCAACAATATCAAATCACAACAATATTTTTTTCAACAATACCAGTCTTGGTAACTTAAATAAATAAAATATTTTGAAATAAACTCTTCACAACAATCAACTATGTTGCAATTTTAAAACTCAGTGAATTATTTTAAAATACATTAAAATATTTTCACACATTACAGTGTTTGCACAGGGACTACTTTGGAGGCGGAAGGAGGGCTCTCTCCGGGAACCGTCACACGGCTGCAAGGAATTGCGTGCCCCGAGTTTAGCTTGTGGCTAATTGCTCAAACATAGCGATCGGGACGTGAGCTTGCTCGTGATTATTAAAATGAAGCAAACAAAACATAACATTTTTCTCGTGAAAATTGTTTAGAGCAAGTCAGCAACACGTGAGTTTACTCTGTTATCATCGATTCAACTTAGCCGTGCAACACGTGAGGTTTCTATGATACCATTGTTTAAACTTTAAATTAAATAAATTAGCAATTTATTTACACTAATAAATAAATAAATAAATAAATAAATAAAAATCAACTCGTGCAACACGTGATACAGCGCTTGTGACAATTTTTAGAACTTTCGTTACAGACATGTGATGGAAAAAGCATTTTATATTGTTCGATAGAAGAAAAAAATCTTTCTAAAAGATAAATGAGTGGATCCTCTTTTCTTGTATGGGGGTAAATGTGGTCTCTTTTTTTCGGCTATTGTGTGTGATGGGGCTGAGGATGCTGGTTTCCATTAGTGGTTCACTTTTCTACTTTGGTCTGTCACTTCCGGAAACATTTTTTTTTCTTTCTACTCCCTCATCCTTGATCATTTGGTTGGTTTTGGAAATGGCACCCGACGGTGAGCTGAGTCAGAGAAATTTTTTTTTTGTATTGAGTTTTTCGGTTGACGTGATGGAAAACAATAAACGTTTCGTTGAAGAACCTTCACAGTAAACAGACGAAAATAACTCGATTAACCCGGTAACCGGAGCTGTCACGCCGGAAATTAGGTGAAGTAGAACCTCGATCAAGTGGTGGTGACGTCAACTGAAGGATTTTTGGCTGTTTTGATTATATATTTTTTTTGTTTTTCACCCTATACCAAAATGGTGTTCGAAACGAAATACACTGTAAAAAAAAAACCCTTCGTTTTCCACTACGCGTTTTTGGTGGGTTTCACTTGTCGAAACCAATGCTAAATGGACGGGATAAAAAACTTACAAGCTCGATGGAATTGAGCAAACATGGAGATATCCGGCTTATGCTTCTTTTGCCCTCTCGTTTCTTCTTCTTCTTCTTCGAGAGTCCTTTTGTGGAGAAAAGCGAAATATTCTCTTTTTTTTCAACTCTGCGTTTGTCCTTTTGCAATCTTTTAGAGTGCTTCTTGTCATTCCTGTGACCCTAGAGATAAGCGACAGAAACCGCTTTCACTCCCTCAACCTCATTTTGTTCTTCCTACTTCACGAATCCTTGCGTTGAAAATTAGCTTACATGCAAGTTTTAAGCTTGTTGTGTGTTTTTTCCACTTGTTTTCCGTTGTAGAGGACGAGAGAAATTGACCGTGTTTTCACCGCCGAAAGTCGACTCAACTTTATCTCTTCAGAAACAATCCCTCAAAAAAAAAAATAGAACCAAATTCCGAGATGTTTTTCAAGAAAATAACCATTAACCGCAATTAAACGCCGTTTCAAACTCTGCCACATGTTATAGCGAGATTATTTAAATCGTAAGGAATATAAATTGTTAGGTTACATACTGTTTGGTCACTCTAGGTGACAATTGAGGTCAACCCATGCGTAGTAGTTTTAGAAAGAAACTATTTGTGTACAGTGTAAAAACGTCCACGATGTATGATAGTTTCTTATATGCAATTTCGATAATATGCGACGGAAAAAAACTCGTTATATACCAAAAAAAACCTTGCTATTGTACGACTTGGTGCACTGGTATACAAATGATTGAACGGATTGTTTGACTTTTTCTTTCGCTACTTTATGAAAATTTCGATTTATGCGAGTTCACATATGTGCCTCTGCTAATATGCGTCAGCGTTAATTCGCATAATCGAAACATGCAGAAATCAAAATGGACTTTTTTTTTGCATTATGTATATTTTTTGCATTTTGCATACAGTACATCGGTATATGACAGTAGGTAGACTATATAAAGAGTTTTTAATTTTTAATGTACATTAATGTACTTGTTACATGTAATTGCTAGGTTTTTTCCTATATAGTACTGTACTACATACCTAATGATAATGAAATAGAATAATTTTAGTATAATTTTATAACAATTTTGTTATAATTACTGTATAACGATGACACAGAAGATGATGTGATATTTAAATTGCATTCCGATAATTTTGCTCGGGAGCCCCTCCTCCTGAGCAAAATAATCGGAATTTTGAGTCATTTTAAAAAATAAGTCAACAGCCACGACATTTCACCACGATACTCAGAACGACGTGCAATTTAAAACTCATAAATTGTAAGAATTTTCCATATAATATAAAACCGCAGATAACTTAAACCGCGGATGCTGAGTCACGGGGATACGGGAGTCCAACGTATACAACAGACAGTCGTAAAATGTATCTACAATTTTATTAAAAGTGTGGATTCATTTATTTTGCGACACCCGGTATATGTATATGCTGTGTATATCGTCACCGAGCGTTAACCTTTCGGCGACTCATTTTTTCTTAACGCGTTTTCCATGTTTCTTCTCGCCGAAAAATAGAATTCGATACGAAAACCTAGGAGGCCTTTTAGGTCTCTGATATCAATTAATTTCGTACGTGATCGACTTCCTTAATTTCTAAACTCATTTCCGCGAAGAAATTGGTTACTTTTCTTTTCCCCTTATTTTTTTCCCCCTCTTCATCTCGTGGCCTTTGGCAAAAAAAAGAAAATAATAATAATTTCTCTTCGCACCTTTACACACAGTTGCGAGATTCTTGTACGGAATCTTATACGAGACTAAGCAAAATTATTTTCATCTCTCGTGGGATCATTTTTAAGAAGCACCAGAAATCTCTTCCTAAGTTTGGTTTTTTTTTTTACTTTATCGTGTAATATGTTGCGAAAAAAATATATATTAATAAGAAAAAAAAATCGATGATAAAAAAAAAGTGTGAGATCCACTTATAAATCAACCCAAGTTTTTTTGGGAGTAGGAAGAGCAAGGAAGAGATTAGATGAGAACATTTACAAAAAGTTAAAGACGATGATAATGAAGAAGGAGGCTAAAAAGTGTGACTTGTAAATGAGAATGGTAAAGACAAACGGATTTTCACGACTTGTTTTAATTTTGTGTGTTTTTTTTTACTACTTTTGTGGGAGGTGTTCTTTTTTGACTTTGTTCTTTCAACGAAAGGAGAAGCGATAATGAGATTAGAGTAACTGAGATTACATTAGCCGTAATGACGGAATGCTCTTAAAGCTACTGGGGACCAGGAAAAATATTGATTAGTCAGCTGTTGATCGGATGAACCCGACTACAGTTTGGTTTTTATAACCTATTTGAGTATTGAAAGGGTAAAGCACCACAACTTACTATAAGAGGTTCAAACCTAGGTATTCTTCGGTTTATGCGAGTTTCTCATTCAAACAAAATATGCGAGTTTGTCGAAAAATGATTTGAAGTAGATGTAGAAAACATGAAAAGATGATTTCAGTACTATGCGACGAAAAAAATCGGAGTTCTTTAAAAAAAAACGAAAAAAAAACCAATCGAATTCGCAGTTATGCGACAAAAAAATTGTTTCTCAGATGCTCGGTAAAGGCGAAATATTTTGTCATTATGCAATATTGTACTGTGAAATTCTCTATTATACAACGATAAAAATCCTCTAAAATGCTCGTCATTAGGCTAAACATTTGGCTATTATGCGAATGATGTTTTGCCACTCAATGGAATTTTTGATATATGCGAGTTCCTCATTCAAACAAATCAATGCAAATTTCTCAAAACATTTATTGATCTCCCTACTATGTGACGAGAAAAATCTTTTGTTTTTTTTAAATAAATAAAATTCACTATTATGCGACAAAAAAATTGTTTCTCAGATGCTCGGTATAGAAGCGAGAAAAGTTTGCTATTATGCGATATTGTACAATTTGCTATTATGCGACGAGGAAAATTCTTCCAATTGCTCGTAATTAAGGTTACAAGATTTTGCTATTATGCGATATTGTAGAACGATGTTTTTCCACTGTGTGGGAATTTCGTTACATGCGACGAGAGGAATAGTCGATTGTAGTTACATTATTTCAGATCGTAGTTATATATTTTTTGCTTTGTGGTTTTAATTGTGCGAATTCCAACGCCTATTAGAAAACAATTTAATGCTAAATTACTCCCACTTTATCGATTTTTAAATTACTCCCACTTTATCGACCATTTATGCTAATATTTTGAAAAAGATTTTTGGGTTAAAGTCAATACGCTTAAAAATAGTTGAAGGGCCTGATGTAAAAGGGTGTTAAGTAGCATTTTGGTCAAAAAATGATCAGCAAGCATTTCCGATGCGATTCTATTATCATGACGGAAATTTTTTAGCAATAATATGTGCAAGAAGTGTGAAATAGCCCATAGACAAGGCAAGTTCTGATCTTTGAACGCGATTTTCTCAAAATTGTAAAAATGTTACTCAACACCAGGCTTTTCAATTATATAAAAATGTATCTATAATATATACATGTATATATGTATGTATATATAAATCACAAAATTATTTCTTTTCATAAAGACATATTTTATAATATGCCCAGTACACTAGTTCTTCTTGATTTCTTTTCCACTGAAGTTATAAATAATTAGCGAAATTCTCATGTTATATTTTTCAAAGCAAAGAGTATATTATAGAATAAAATATATTATAGAAAAAGCAGATATCGGTGGTACGAAATGTATTTTTACCTCAGGCATTCCCCAGCATCATTATCCTCGTGATCATGGCATCATCTTGTACAGACTCCCAACGTGGTTGGAATTTCCTCGTAATTACTTGATCGATAACGAGAATAGTAGCAAATAGTAGTAGTAGTAGTAGTTGTTCATCGTCTCCTCGTTGTCGTACCAAACTTGAATGTTTTTCTTCTTCTTCTTCTCCTTCCAGTACTTCATCGCACTAAAGATAAATCCCAACATTTTTGGCAATCGATCATCCATTAGATAGTTTTTTTTTTCTTCCTTTTCCTTCACACTCCTGGTTTTTTCTTCTTCTTTCTTGGATTGAAGTTTTTTTCCACAATAAAAAAAAATATTTTCTTACTACTTCTATACACTGTTCAACATCATAGAAAATGAACTGAAAGAGACGTGGATTTTTCTTGAAGAAATAAAAAAAAAACTCCTAAGTTTTTTCTTTTAAAAAAAGAAAAAATTGTCTTTTCGCTCACCATAACGTAGTACTAGAAGCTCCGCCAGTCGTCGCGCTTCACTGCGAAATGTGGTAAAGACTAGTGGAACGCTTCGGCAAAGTATGGCAGAAAAGTTCGCTTGCACCAAAGCAACCCACTAGCTCCTCCTCGTTTTTCACTCGCTCTTTCACTCTCTCTCTCTCTGCCATGGTTAGTGCAATGGAACGAAGGGCAGAATGAATGGAAGCAACCTCTGAAAGGGGGCGCTAGCGAAGCAACAAGAGCTTTTGGATGTGCTGCCAACCCAGCCACCAACCAGACATAGATTGACCTTCGACAAAGAGAGACCGTTACCCCTTTACCAGACACGAGAGGCTAAGGTCGAATGGGGAACTATGGGATACATGGTTGGTATGGGTAATGGTGGTGTGCAAGGACTTGAAGGGTGGTTACTGTTGTCGATGATGATGATGATGATGATGTGGAACAGAGGCTAGGGTGTGTAATTGTATTAGTCGCTTCGTTTCTCCACCACTATCATTATTATTAGTAGTATATAGTATATGTGATTAGTTGTGGAATAAAGTTGAGTGAGAATATGGCGCGATTGGCTCTTGCGACACCACACTCGGGGTTTTTACTGTCATTTCGCAAAGTTGTTTTGCAACTGCGATTTATTGGTAAATTTAATTAGAAAAGTATGTTGGTTTTTGTTTATTTGATTTTTATCCGAAAACGATTCTATTTCAACACGTTGTTATTCACCAAAGCCTTGTTAGTGTACTGACCATAAAAAACAACCCGTGGTGGAGTTTCGACATTTTTATTTGTATTCGCCAGTTCACAATTGAAGTGCTTGTTTCCAAAACGTCTTAAGTCTATGAAATACAATTTTTTAGGAAAAGTTTTTTATATTCATTTGACCATAAATTTTGCATATAAACGTTGTTTTTTGTAGAGTGTTTTTCAGTAGCAAATAATCGGTTTTGAGTTTTGAAAATAAAATATTTGGAATCAACGATGCATAGATTAGTTTTCAGAGCCATTTAACTAAAAATGATCAAAACTGGAGATAAGACGATTTGGAAATAAGCTCTTTAATTGAAGGGCTCGGTGCAGTAACCGGGTAGCTCCATTTTTTTAAAAAAATTGCAATCAAATCCATTTGGTTCAACGCGATTTTTTTCCATTTTTAACAGTTCTATTTTTCAAATTACACATTTTTCAATTTTCAATTCCGTGTAGTGACGTAGATAAAACGTATAAAATAATAGGGTAGACAAAAATGATTTGGCTAAACTACTCACAATATGGATCAGCTGTTCTATGCGGAGGTAGCGCCACTGTTACAAAAAATTGAAGCGACCCGGTCACTGCCCGAGCCCTTCAATTCTTTAGCTGTGCATAGTGTATGCTAAAAAACTTCAAAAGCTGTAGCAATGCGCTGTTACGCTGGAAAGCTCTAAAAAGCTGTAGCTTTGCGTTGTGATATACAGGAAAGCATTCAAAATTGTTGCGATTGGTTGTGCGGCATATCGAAAACAATTTGCTAGGAACTTCTACAATAACAGGGTGATTCGGAAAAATTAATCCTAGCTTTCAGAGTAAATAGAGGGACATATTATAATATTAAACTGAAGTTTGAAAATACAGTGTAACTTCTATATTCGTTCCTGAAATACTGACGAATATTGAATTAATTGCAAATATTTTGTGAATCCACTCCAGTCTCGTTATTTAGTATTGGCACTTCACATCATGTTTAGTTCATTTTTTAATATTTTATATACAGTATATATTGGGCTTGTTCTAATTTGAGTAGATTTTGTTGAGCTAAGGGTCATAGAAAAAAGGTTTTGCTCAAATTTGAACTGTCGTTACTTAAAGTAATGAAATTCGTCATCTGTGGTTTAGATAATCACAAATCATCCAAAAGGATTTCTGATTTTTATATACTGTATGTAATACGATTTTTTATACGATTTATTTTGACATTTATGGATGTCTTATTTTTTTTAATTGACAAATACTATAATTTTATTATCAAAAAAAAAAAATTGTAGGTTTTCATCGTCGTCGTCGGCTTTCACGAAATTGATTTAATGGATACCGTTCCAATTGAATTTTTAGTTTTAATATCTAAATTTAAACGCAAGGTCAATTAGGTTTTCTTATTTAAAATTATAATCACCGACAGCATCGTTATCATCATGACGAACATGGTTACGAAATTTGTTGGAAAGGGAAAAGCATTTATAGCAGATGAGGATGCAAAATGTCCAGAAATGGAACTATAAAAGTCACTGACTCGCTCTTCTCTTTTTCAAGGAAAAACTATTTCCAGTAAAATATTTACGAGCTCATAAAATGCGTAGGTAGGCAATCGCGAACTGAGCGAAATCAATAACTTCAATTTGAACGAACAACTGGATTGGTTCGAGCTAATTAACACTTTCACTCACCGTTGCTTGACACAAAGAGAGAAGAAGAAGAAAAAATATCGAATTTAAGAAAAAAATTATTTTAATTTTTTTTTCTTCAATTTCGTTTCACTTTTTTTTTTTTAAATAAAAATTAATTCAAATAAAAGCAGAACTCACTTAATGAAAGTGCATATTTTTTTCTCTATTGAAATCATATCATCCGGAAATCGTAGTTCATTAAGAATATTAAAACTATCAACCTACTACGGTAACAGAAATGAAAATTTAAGAAAAGTGACTTGGTGACAGTTGTGAAAGTGAGGATTTGTTGTTTTAAGGGTTTTACAATTTCTAATGTCAAATTCTAAGAAAATAGTCATGACAGATGTTTCTATTTTCGATTTTCATATATCGTTTATATTAGGTTCACTTGTGAGTTTGTGAGTGAGATGGGGAATTGAACGTATACTGCTATTTACTGTCGTATTTATGAGAATATACTGTATAGTCCAATGTATCAAAAACGCGTTAAACGACAACCGCATAAGTCCAATGTAAAAAAAAGTTGCATATATAAATAAATAAATCAAAAATTGCACAAATCAAAAATAGAACTACTCAAAAGTCGCATAAATCAAATATCGAATTGTTCAACGATCGCATAAATTCAGTTTCGCAAAAATCGAACTTTGCAGTGAATCAAAAATCGCATAAATCTGAAACGTGCAGAAATCGAAAAAAGAATTACTCAAAACACGCATAAATTCAATATCAAAATTACTCGGAGATTGCACAAGTTTTAATTCGTATAAATCGAAACATTCAGAAATCAAAAACGGATATTTTGCGTTATCTGTATCTATATACATACAGTTTATCTGTATATGATAGTAGGCTTTATAAAGAGTATGTGTAAAAAAACATGTTCAATGTATTTGTTTATATTTAATTATGTATTTACCAATGAGTACGACACTTGATTGGTTAAAATGACATATTTCACTAGCTACTGAGGGTCTTTGCCAAAAAAGATAAGCTGGTATATCTACTTTTTGAAAAAAAAAACATTGGTTATTAATAGTTCTTATAACATATATTAATGATCCTATTTTAAGCATATTGAAAATCGATGTAGATTAAAATACAGTATTGATTTTTTTTAATATATATTGTCGCTTGATAAATGTCACTAGTGTCACAATGTCACAAGGTTCACTTATTAAAAAGGGGGTATTAATAAATTTTTAAGCTTATTTAACAGTTTTGTAGATTAAAAGTTTGATTTTATTTTTTTTGTTATTGAAAAACACCTAAAGCGGGTTTGTTTGTTTTTTCTTTCTATTTTATGAGTCCAGTTAATTTTTTGTTTGTTTTTGGTATTTTTTCTTTTGAAGTATTGGTTTATACTTAGGTTTGATTTTTCAATTGAGCTATAAAATGGTGGAACTTCAACGGCGACATTTGAGTTATAGGTGCAGAAAGTCTATAATCTAAGTATAAAAATCAAAAGTGTCATCACTAACAATTTTGTGTCAGGTCAGCGAGTTCTTTGAACTAGTTAATTGGGAATTTACAGCCGGCCCTAGAGGTGAAAGTCGATGAAATTATGACTGGTTTTTTTTCTTCAAAATCCACGTTATCTAGTGACGGTGATAAAAAAAATGAAGTTGTAGAAATATTAAAAGAAGGAAATCAAAAAAAAATGAAATTGAAGAAGAAGAAGAAGAAAACTGAAAATTGCAAGATTTATAGCCTTTCTGTAAGCGGAGCATTTTCGGTAGGGAAGGGGGGGGGGTGAAGAAGTTGGAAACGTCGGGGAGTTTGATCTTCTATACGCGTGATTTCTTGGGATGGAAATAGAAAAAAAAAGTTCTATTTGGGGAGTTTATTGAGATCTATTGAAGCAGTTGATAGGTAGGAGTTTGATAGAAGAAGAGAAGGAGAAAGAGAGGGAGGGTATAAGTGTTGGGAGTCCAAATAAAGTCGACCAAAAAAAAACTAGAACGATAGGTCAACCAACGGATGTGTGTGCTATATGTGTGTGTGTGTGTGTGGTGGGTGTATTTGATGAAGCTAAGGGTGAACTTTGAGGGTTGGTGATGGGAGGGTCTAGAAGAAAAAAAACGACTTATTGGCTCAAGAGCATCATTACGAACGATGGGAAGAAGAAAGTGAGAAATCATTGGCACCCGTTGCTCCGGGTGAACATTTTTACCTCAACTCACTGACTCAAAGAAAATGATGAAGAGACCTCGAAAAAAATATAACAAGAAGAAAGAGTCATACCTTTCATCGTTGGAGACATTGCCTCGTTTTCTAAGTTCTGTTGTGCTTGCAAGGTGTTTCTGTGTTATGTGAGTGTATGTGTGTGTGCACGTGTGTCGCCCTCAGGCACAGTTACCAGTTTAGTGTGGTGTGAAACGCGTTTTAGTGGAAAAACTAAACGATCGTTTTATTCCGCTGCGAAAATATCGACGCGGGGCAATTTGAGACGAGTTCGAAAACTACGGGTTGGGGGTAGATTTTTTTAGTGTGTATGTGTATATATATATATATATTGTGTGTTTCTTTTTGGTAAACGAAGCGCGGAAAGTCGTTAAGTGTGTGTGTGTACAAGTTTATGGGTTGGCGTTTTTATCGAGGAAAAACTGCTCTCCTTAAAGATAAAAATTTGTGAAGGATGAGAAGATTTGAAATATATAAACGGGATATTAGTAGTATATTGGGAGTTGTAAAGTTTTGAAATTCGGTCGTCCAATGTCTCGGAAATCATTTTGATTTAATTTTTAAGTGGTTTTTCCCTCTCTCTCTCCAGGAATACAAATAGGTTTTAAAAAGAATTGGGAACTGTTGAAAGCTTTTGTTATTTCAATGACGATGATGTTCGTCTGGCCTTGTTTCTGAGGATTTTTGGTGTTTTTCTGTCGCGTTGTGGAAGTGCAATTAAAATTCGTTTTATTGCAATAGAAAACAGCGGAATAAAATTCTAGAATGTTTTTATTTTATAAACATTTTACAAACTCACGAAGGCACTTTAAAGCTCTATGTGCGGTTGTAAATATCGTGCGTTGTAGTACCCAAAGTTGACCTCTGAATAGAATGTACGTAATATGATCCTTCATCATCATTATTCTTGTCATTGTTTCTTATTTGTTTTTTTTTTTTTTTTTTTGGTCGTCTTTCAATGTTATTATTGGTCGTCTGATTTTTCTATTGTGTGTCACGCTTCCTTGCCTCTATTACACCATTGTCATCATCATTTCTTTTTTTCTACCCTAGGTTTTTTATATTTCTTCCTTTACTCTTTATTATAATCATTATTACCATCATCATTTTTTTCCACGCATGCGCTCTGACCTTATATAGAGAGGTTTAATTGGCTGACCGGTGTCGTGTATCTACTACGCCATAGACTCACTAGTATATAAGGTGATGACTGTGACCTCTTCGTTGTTTTTTATCCCCTACTTTTATCTTTGTGTTGTTATTTTTTTTTTGCCACCCTTGTTCATTGTGATCAATTCGAGACAATCATCCCATTAAAGAGACACAGAAGGTTGTCACAAAAAATTGCGACGTTGTTTGGCATTGTCGATAGGCTCTTTAGGTTTGGAAAGACACATCGTCAAAAATATTTTTTTCTTCTTATTTTCTTTCGTCACTTCTTTTATTTGGCTCAAAGTGTGACATAAAAAAAGTTGGATGATTTTTTTTGTATTGTAGATATATGACAGTCACGTACGTAA
The DNA here is from genome assembly GCA_034695005.1 of Cryptops parisi. NCBI lineage: Eukaryota > Metazoa > Arthropoda > Chilopoda > Scolopendromorpha > Cryptopidae > Cryptops > Cryptops parisi. The sequence goes on from JAQIWH010001532.1 coordinate 27,079, forward strand.
CTCGTAGCGAATTTCCGTTTTTTTCATATATATATATTTTTATTTTAAATTATTAAAGTGTCGTAAATGGTGGTTTGAAAAAGAAACGACAAGGGTTTGATACGAGATTGCGTGATATATTTTTTAGTATTTTCTTTTGGTTTGTTGTTGGTATTTTGGTGAGAATTATCTTGAATGATAAAAAAAAATAGAAAACGAAAACTCAAGTTTTAAGTCGTGTTTGGAATACGAATTTACAAGTGAAGTGACGATGCTTTCTTTGAGGCAAAAACGTATCATATCGTATATATTAATATAAAAATACAAGTAAATAAGTATACCTACTGTATATAATGTTGAATGTGATGTGAATTATGAGAGACCTTTTAAATGTTGTTTTTTTTTGTACCCATGCAAACAAAGTAGTTGGAAAAAGAGGTGGATTTGACAGTTTCGAAAACCGAGCTTCAGTTTATGACTTTTTTTCTCTGCATTCTTTTTTTCTGAACGTAGTAGTTATAAATCCTAGTAAAAATGATGATAAAAAACACGAGGTTGCGAAGTTTTGCGTTTTTGTTTTTTTTTATGTAGATTTTGTTTTTCTTTTCCGTTCGCTTGTTAGTTTTTCGGAAAATCGTTTCCTCGTTCTTTGGAACGATACCAATTTTATAATTTCACCACTAGTACCATGCATCTTGGTTAAGCGTAGATTTTCAGTTCAAATATTTTTTGAACCAAATTAAGATGGTGGTAAGATCACAGGTTTGACATTTTTTAACAATGTTCACGTAGTATCACGTTTGATACAATGATCAGTTTGAAATTGAAGGGCTCGAAGCAATTCTCGCGGCTCAATAATGTAAAATAATAGTGTTTTGTAAAATAAAAAATTGAACAACGGCGAGACCTTGGAAGGTACTATTTCAACACAGTGCAGATAAAAAAGTTCACGAGGTCGAAATGGCAGGATCGGAAAAGCAGAATGGGTGATGGTGGGTGGAATAAGTTAAGTGAAGAGAATGATTGTGTGTCGGGAAAGGGGGGGTTGGTGGCAGTTAAGATTTACATTCACGCGGCGGGAAAACTGGGTTTTTCCGAAGTCATTGTTATTCGGAGTGTGTTGTTGCATGTGCCGTAACGTCGTCGTCGTCGTCGTCATTCATTGGTTGGTTGTTGTTCGAGCTTCTCTTTTCCTTGGCTTGCGTTAAATTATCTTGTCGGTTACGTGTCACGCAACCTGCGAACCAGATTGAAGATAAACGGTGAGCTAATGTTCTCGCTCATGCTAAAGGAATATCGATTTGGTGTTTAACCAAAAGCAAAAGATTTGCGCCCATCGGTGGTGGTTTAAGGATTACACTTGTTTGGACCACGAATACAGAACCCATAAACTGGAACCTCCACACAAAAGCGCCCCCTCTAGTACTACTGGGGCAACTCGCACCGCTAATGCTGCTACTACTATTACTACCACTGCTGCTTTTGGTACTATTACCACCACACACGGGTTGAAGGCGATAATTTATTGCTTGGGTCTTAAAGGGGCATTCGAACCATTTCCAACCGGCCTTAACATGGGAGGCAGTTTAAGTTGGTTTCGTGTATTACTGCTGCAACTCGGGTGGTACTAGAAGAATGAACCGTAAACCCTCTCGTACACATGATTGCATGTTACTTTTTTTATTTCATTCACACGAGTTGATATAGTAGTCGGAATAGTTAGAGATTAAGTGTAAATGGATCGCACTACTATAACAAAAGAGGATATCACTTTTTATTGTACTGCTGAGGGATGGGGTCTTGGAAAATTATATTTATCTATATAAACATATGCGTATGTATAAATTTGTAAAGATAATTTTCCGACACTCTGTAAGTTAATGATGTGGGTGTTTACTTGTAAAATATGTTTGTTTTAGTTGTGCTACTATTGTCATTTTTTGGTTCTGATAATTGAAGGGCCTGGTGTAAAAGGGTGTTGAATAACATTTCTGTCAAAAAATGACTTAAAAGCATTTTTTCGAATGTGCAGTTCTACTTTTCTGACGCCTAATTTTGAGCAAAACAACAATAGGTGCAAAGATTTTAGTGCGAGAAGTGTGAAGTAACTCATAGACAGGCAAGTTCAAATCTTCCAAAGCGTTTTTTTTTTGAAATTGTGAAAATATCACTTAACACCTTTTTTACACCAGGCCCTTCGATTATTATCAAGTTACATCATTAATTATTATCAGTATAATACTTTGAAATATATATTTTTAATATGGTGAGAAATATCACTTTACGTGACTGAGAAATGAGTTTTTCTTTTGTTCGAGGCATTTGATTAAGGCTAAAATTAAACCCATAAAATTAAATTAAAATTCACCGAATTCCTCGCTTTATAGTATTAAGAGAAGATCCTGCACGTAAATGACTTTGCGTGTCGTTCAGCACACCATATAAACAAGAACACACAAAATTGATATAAAATGTGTTTATATATATTTTTAGATCTGTATTTTAAAATTAGAACTCTATTAATACATGTGCTTTATTATTTTAATAAAAACGTTACTTTTACATGTAAAATTAGATCGATGACAGGTCATACGTTGAGTCACTATGAAAGCTATAAATTAGCTATATACATTATACATACATTATAATGCGCAGTGGACTGTTTTAAAGTAAAGAAATTGGAAAACTTGGATAAGTAAAAAAAAAATAGTTGTTAAAATGTTAATGTATTTCAGTAACACCAAACTAACCCTTGTAAAGCGTTTATGTTCTCGGTTGGAATGTATAGTTATAGTTTTCTGGAAGAAGAGGCGAAAATTGCTTTTTATAGTTGCACTTAACGAGAACTTTTATAGCTTGTTGAAGGTTTTGTTTCTGCTTTTTTTGTTTATATATCTATATATATTTGATATAAGAATTGTAGGAAAACAAGAGGGCACTTTTAATGGCTGATTAACGGTGAATTCTCATCCCAACTCCTTTTATGTGCAAGTCTTGATGTAGCTTAGCCAAATGGCTGCTGTTTCTCATTCTGGACGATAATGACGGTAATTAAAATATTGTGCGAACAGTAAAAGGAATAATTAACGAGTCTAAATTAAGACGATTGTAATGTGTGTGGATAAATTTTGTATGTATTTATAAGGGACAAGGATGGGTTTGTGAATATATTGTACGTACTGTATATAACAGATTTGTGGCTACTTACACGTGCATGGATACATATACAGAACCAGTACATATTTGATTTTATTTGTTTTTATTACAAGCTTTTATTTAACTTGGCCTGGCGTCTTTTCAAAGTTTTCAAAATGTTTCAATATTTCAAATCGAAGATGTCACTTTTAACAAGGTTTCGTGTGTCGTAGAAAAATGAAATTTGGTGCACAGTTTAGTCACGCGTGTCAATTGAATCTACCAAATTTTGAGGGATCAATGTCGTGTCAATTCGGAGTTATTGACACGTTAAAAGTCATTTTCAGGTAGAGTTAAGTCCACGAAATACACATTTTTAGGAAGCTGTTTTTTCTTTATTTATTCGACCATAGAGTTGGACATGTAAACGTGGATTTTGAGAGTGCTGCTTTTCAGTAGAAAATATTAAGTGATGTTTCAGTCTGGAAAATGACATATTTGGAATCATCGATTCACAGACAAGTTTTCAGAGCCTCCTAAATCAAAAATGATCAAAAGTGGAGGTAAGACGTTTTGGAAATTAGCTCTTCGATTCGCAGCAGAACTTTGTGTAGTAATTCTCTAGCGGTAGAAGAATTTTAGGAATGTATAGA
>JAQIWH010001533.1:0-30845 GCA_034695005.1 Cryptops parisi
CTGTAATGTATAATGTATTTGTATATATAGTAATATACTGTACTGGTATTGTACACATTGAAATATAAAACAGTTTTTAAAAAAACGTACGGTACTATTTCACTATACTAATAATAATAACAATACTACAGTATATAAATAATACAGTACAATAGTTAAACTAATTTAGTATTTCACAATTGTCTCTTTGTACAAATTGCTGTACTTACGCGTCACTCTCTACATGTAGTTGTTTTAAATCCTAATCCATTGTTATAAATTTCATCAAATGATTATTATTTTAACATAAACTTGTGTCAATTGGTAAAAAACACTTTATCCGTTGCAAACTGACCCCTGATGTTAAACCGAGATCAATACTACTATGTTCGTTTAACCCTTGTCGTTCCCACGGGTCGTAACACTGTTGACACGCTGACACGCTTGCAACAACAAAAGCGCTCGCTTTCTCCCCTTTTATTCACTCCCACGCACGCGTTATTTCTCGTAATGACCATGATTCACACACCCTCTTTTTTGTTCTAAACTCGACATTATTGTTTTCATTCATCGATTAAAACGACCCTACGTTTCACGCTTCACGAGGTCAACGGTCCCAACCTCCACCTTTGACTTTCTATTTTTCAAAACTGTCACCCAACAACATCCAGGGCTGGTTGTTGGAACCAATTGCAAAAGTTTGCTCGTTTTCAATTCCAATGGCACACAAAAAACAAACTTAGAAAAAAGTAAATGATGACGTGAATTGTCCGGTGCATTGTCCCTCGCTAATCGATCCGTTTATAGTTCTGCCAGTGACAGATGCAAACACCTTCGAGCCAGGTGACTGTTTCGCATCTGTTAAGCTAATTAAAGACGCCTGCTGCTGTTGTGTTGCTCTACCTACACTACAACTCTTTTTTTCTCTCGTTTGGTTCGTTGCTGTTCATCAGTGCAAACAGGATAATTAACCTTAAAACATACACATCCGAAAGAAGGAAACAAAATACTAATTAATCTTTTACAACTAACGACAATCGGGTTAAAATTAGACTAGTCAAGAGAGAAAAAAAAATGAAATGTTGGATTTGAATTCAAAATGTAACAATCACAATTAAGTGTATTAAAGAAGCGAATGAATAATGCTGTAGAAAGATTCCAATTTAATTATAAATTTAAATATCGTTTCTGCGATAAGCTTACTCTATATTTCACACAGTACCCCGTCAACAATGACGGGAAACCTATTTTTAGTGGATTCAACATTTGTCTGCTTTCCCTGTGGCTCTCATTGTTAGCCCTCACGTTGTTATGATCAAGCCAGCGTTTATTATACATACAATATAAAGTGAAGTACATTGTAGTACTGTAGATATTAGCATTCAAATCTTAATTGTTATAAAATGCAAAGATCCTCCTCCTCCTCCTCACCAGTTATGTTTCTATAAAAACAGCCAAAACGAAACAAAATAAAAAATAAATACTCTAACTGTAACGAATATTGAGTTAAATGAATAAATAACTGTAGCGAATATTGCGACAGCAATATGAGATATGACAGATAACATGAGCAATAAACAACTTTCCGTCATTTTTGACGGGCTATTTACTAGTTCATAATAATGCAGTAGAGAGAGCTACAGCAACACGAGCGAAACTAGTTTCTCGATGTTTCGAGGTACCGGTAACTTAGTTGGTCGCTCGTGCAACAAGGCTCGAGCCAATGAAACTCGAGTACTAACTAGCTCATTAAGAAGGCTTTGAGAATGAGGAACCAATCTTTTGCGAGGCTCGAGCAGTTGCCCAACAAACCTTGGTTCCAAATTCCTAAAAATATCGAAAAGATGAGTGATGAAATGATGGGAGCCGAACAGTATCAGCCAAAAAAGGTAAAAAATTAACCAATCATAATATTTGTTATGTACTACTTACTACGTTTATATGTGAATTTATTCCAAGGATTTTATTGTTGAAACAACAAATTAGAATTTTGCGTTGGCTAAACTGGCTGACCCCTAATATTTAAGTTCCAAACTGTTTAAGACGACATCTAACAATGATATTGCAGCCTACATCTATCAGATCTACTATCTAATGAAAGCCATTAATTGCTTTGTTTTGTCAAAAATTACGCGAAAACCAGAAGGTGTAGGAAGCTGAAACTTGGTAGGCCATTAAATGACACCCCAAAAGGATGCACCAGCCCATTGACGACCCGAAATTATCACCAGGGGATGTGCGACAATTATATAAGTGAGAATTTGCTATTAGTTACTTTTAGCGGTTGTGCATGGTTCAACTTTGCGGGAAAACCGTGAGGCTTACGAAGGTGCAAGTCGGAAAGATGGTAGGTTGTATGCAAAAGGGGGGGGGAGATAGTTGACAACCCGATAGTGTCATCATAGAGGGGGGGAGGCAACAAGCCTGGGAAGTCGAAGAAAAACCGCGCTGTTTTTATCAGTGATGAGTAATTTAAAAGTTTAAACAATAAAGACAACAAACAATCAATCAATCAACGAATGTTCTTTTTGAATCAACATGAAATTTGCGCTACCGCTATTTCTGTATTGTTGTGTCAGGTGGTATACAATTAATTTTGAAATAGTAGATAGTGTTGTTTGAATTTAAAATAATAAACCAAAACCGATAGTCGAACTATACGAAATATTGCGAAGCAATCTATTTACTATTTATATATTTACTGGCTTTAAACTCATAGCCCAACTGTGAAATAAAAAATAACTAAATAACGAAAATAATAAATAAATAAATAATAAAATAAAATAAAATAATAAATAACTAACGAATGTTGCTTCATGACTTAAAGCAATAAACTAACGAATGTTGCGAGGCAACATGAGTTGAAACAATAAATCACATAATTAAAACAAAAACATTTCCGTCATTTTTGACGGACTCTTTACTAGCTTAAACCCATTGAAACATGAGTTAAAACCCTGAATTTAAATTGCAAGAACAATGCAAAAAATGCTAAACCCATACTTAATATGGCACCGTAGATTTTTCAACGGGTTTAAGCTAGTATTTATATAATTAACAAACTATTCTCATTCTTCGAAGTGTTCTTCCAAAGTTAAACGTTAAGACGTTTTCAAAAAAAGCACGTGACAAAACATTAGGTCAACGGTTGTAGAAGATATCCGGTCAACAAATCAACTTGTTAGGTTCCACCATCATTAAGACTTTCGGAATCGACATTAAACTTTTCAATTATTCGTTGTGTAGTATAATCTAGGCCCATAACAAACTCCCATCTTTGAGTAACGATAACCGCGTAATACATAACCGTGTTCGATTTTTACGGCGACTCGTAAAACGTTTGCTGCCAAATTCGCCCCTGGGTGTCTTCTTCTTCTATACGACATGCAGAACGATGACACCACCGAGCTTTTTAGTCAACAGCGAATCATCAACCTCGTGGTTTTGCATTCAACAATTTTTCACGTTTGAATTGAAGAAAAACAAACCATCGTCGTTACTCTTCCCCAAAGGTCGAGTGGAAGACATTCCAACAACCTATTATTAGAAAGTAACAGTGAAGCAAACTTATAGTCAAACGCCGATTGCTACCTACAGACCTTAAATCCAGTTTTTTCCACTTTTCTTCCAGGGTCTCTAACCTATGTTAAAAAGGCTAGACAACAAATGGCCCTTTAATTGCCATTCCACGTGCACGGGCATGCATTCGGTAGTCGATCGATGACGCCTTTTCTTATGAAATTTCACTACTAACTAAACTACACACAAACCTTGTTAAATGTTTCCTCGTAAATGTCATTTTAACTACATTCTCTACATGATTAATGAACAACTTTCTCTTTCTGGATGAAAAGTAATAGTACCCATCCTATTTTTTCATAGGCTCGCTCGCCTCGCGATGTTTAGTAAACCGTTACTGTGTATACAGTAGTAGGCTATCTATAGGACATATATTTTTTGCATCTATAGTTTTGTTAAAATGACACCCACGTTACAAAATAGCTCACCTTAAAATCAGTAAATTTTATAATAGTATAAAAAAAATAGGTTTACTATGCTAATTTTATGTTATTGCTTGAATGGCGACCATCTGCTGTACTCGTAGTAAGTTCCATAGGCTCTTACATCACCGTTACGTTACCATTGTTTCTCTAATGTCTTTGAACTTGTGGACGCTTCAAAAGAAACTGTCACCGTTAATTACATTCACTTTCAGCGAAACGACAGCTACTGGAAACCCTTTGACCATTGACACTGTCACCCTTTCGTACGTCGTACGATACGAACAACGTCAACAGCAGCTGCTTCTGCTGCTGCTCGTGCCCTTGAACATGGACGAGAAAGAATAAGAACTCGCTACCTACGACTACTTTTAGACAATGAAAACAAACGGCTTTCCAACCGGTAGTGTACTTTTAACCAAAATCAAACAAAAACGACATTTACGGACACCGAATGTCATAGCAAGCAAAACGAAGAACATGTCCCAAAGTCTGTGTAAAATGAAGATTTATACATACTAACACTTTAGTTTAGATAGACCATGACCTAAGATTATCTTATTGACTCGATAAGATAATAACAAGACAGCTGCAGTGACAGCTGAAGGAAAAAAACAATCGGGAAACCAAAATTATAAACGTGCCTATTACGAGACGGTGGTTGGACGCCTTAAGCAAAGATAAAGTAAGAACATCATCAACAAACAGGATGATAACATCGTTCTCAAAGTACATCAACGTGTGATAGACGCCAATCGTATGAAAACAACAATCATTAATGGTAGACCTCGTGTCAACTATAATACTTTATTTTGCAAACTATACGAAAATGATGTGTTTGACTGCATTGTTTGTTATGGAATAAGTATTTGCCTTTGTTTGTGGCGTCTAGTACTAATTATTTGTTTTAAAAATTCGATTCCCTCAATTGTATTATGTGAAAATAAAAAATAAAATAATGAAAAAATCACCTAAGGCTTGATGTAAAAGAGTGTTAAGTAACATTTTTGTTAAAAATGAGGTAAAAGCATTTTCGAATGTGTTAAGTGCAATTCTACCTTTCTGACGCATAATTTTGAGCAAAAAACAAAACAAACAACAGGTGCAAAAATATTAGTGCAAGAAGTGCGAAGAAGTCTATCGATACCAAGGCAAGTTCAGATGCGTTTTCCTAAAAATTGTAAAAATGTCACTTAACAACACTCTTTTACACCAGGCCCTTCAATTATTTGTTGATTGACAATCCATTCCGTTGAACGAGAGACATCGAATACAATGACCATCATGGATCAATGAATTCTCCGTGCACTTATTATTTGTCTTATATCATGCCAACTAAATGGTTGACGCTTGTACTGAGAGCTAGTGATTATTATTTAGTAAACAATAAAAACCTTTGTCACCCGTCCAACCGCAAAACCGAGGAATTGAGGAGCAGGGCATTGTTTAAGGTGCCAAAGCAGTGTTGCTCGTAAGAATTAAACATGCTAAAACATGATGGTGCGAATAAACAATGTCCATCGCGTGTTTAAGCGAATTGCATAAGTGCATTGTTAAGCGAATTCCTCGAATCATCACAAAAGGAGTTATGCGCCTCAAAAAAGTTGGAGAATCTACAACAGTTGATTGCTACTCAACGGTTTGCCTAGCTTTATACATCAACTATCGATGTTTTAAAAATAGGCGCCTATTTTCCCCGTGTGGGAAAAGTCATAATCGTTTTTGTAGTACAGTGGCACGTGTAGATAACGATAGCGCTACAATTTCAATTTGTTATAACCGACCAATAACAACAACAACAACAAACAACGGCGAAGCACAGGAGAAAGTGAAAACGGCTATTGAAAACAGGAAACTATAAACCATCGGCTCGTGCTGTTTCGGAAACAATCTTTCGGCACAACATTTTTCCCGATTAAGTTTTCTTCAACCATCTGCGACGCATTACGATACGACGACGGCCATCTGTTGATCCATTTCTAACCACGCTTAATAAACAAAATAAATTAAACCACCACTCTCGACTTCTTCCTGTCCGTCCGTCTATCTATCTATCTATCTATGGGACTAGGAAGCAGGCAGGTACAGTTGTAAGTAGTAAGCGTCTTTTTTTATTTAAGAAAAAAACAAGGAGGGGAGGGGGGGGCGGTCGTTAGCCACTTGGTTCGTATCGTACGCCACCTGAGTCGTCGAAGGTAAAGTTTGTTGTTACGAGCCGAGGGGGGTTTTTTCGAGGGGCACGGCCGACGACGAGCACGTGCTGCTGCGACCCGACCGAACTTTGACAACAGCAGCAGCAGCTGGAAAAGCAGCCGTACTACTACTAGTAGTAAAGGAAGAAAGTACTGCGATAGCAGTGTCCCCCGGGGCCCTCGCGTCATCGACCAATCGCAGCAGCGCGTGGTGCGACGTAATAAAAAGGCAGGCTCACGGCGCCAGCGCTTCAGAATCGGTCGAGTCGTTGCCGCATTTGGTTGGTCGTCGTCGAGTTAGAAAACAACGTCAACCAACGACGGGTAGAATAGAAGAGGTGACAAACTTAGTTGACAGGAGTTTTATCTTCTTCTTCTTACCGCTGACGACATCACGCTCCGAGATGCTGGGATCTTGGCATCTCGGTTTTGCCACCCTCGCGTTGATCGTCCTCGTCATCCACGCCGAGGACGACGTCGTCGAGCTGCGACAAACGGTGCTTCGACTAGAGAAGAAAGTGGACCAACTTTCTCGCGTGTTCGGTGACAGTCCCTTGAAAGTGGCCATGGTGGCGATGGATGTTGCGACAGAGAAGTCGGACGATGCCGACCATCAAAGTGTCATTCCGACGGCGTTACAATTGGAACGAGCCGCTTTGGGAGGACTCGACGCTCAGCTGTCGGGACTTCGAGCCGAGTTGACATCTCTGGTGAAAAGCAAGGAGAAGGAGACGGACGTTTCGGACGACATCGGTGAACTGAGGGCCGAAGCGGCCGCGTTGCAGTCCGAAGTGCGCAAACTGAAATCGGATTTGGAAAGGTTGAGGGAACGTCGCGAGCGGGACATGTCCACGTTGGGACAGCTCAAGACGAGCCAGGTGACGCAGCGGTGGCTGCACAAGAGTGTCGAGGAACTGAGGACTGAGCTGAGCGAGTTGGCCAAAGTGCAGAACGTGTCGGCGGCACTTCGTCAACGCCAGCAGTGGGAATCGGCTCTCACGTTGCTCAGGTCCGACATGGCTTCGTTGCGAGCGGACCAAGAAGAACTGCGAGCGGGACGCGAAAAACACGGAGCCATGTTGCGACAATTGCAACAGGACATCGCCGAAATGAGAGCTAGGAACATGCATCAAGTTCAATCGGGGCAGCTTCTCAAACAAGAGGTCAGTACCATTTCTTACCTTGTTTTGTTTTATTTGGTTAATTGTCAAGTACGAAAGGTTTCAATTGGAGTGTGTCAACTGTCAATTCATAGACAGAACCTTGAAATAATTAAAACCAACCATGAACCGTCAAGTGTCACTAAAAAATGTCAAACTCGATAATTCAATTGACACGCCAAATGATTCCTTCATTGACAATTGTGGAATGAAATAATGTGTTACTCGACCAATTACAATACTGTCCTACTCACAATATAATAATTGTACTAGTATAAGCATGCCGATTCTTTTACATCATTAAGATTGTCATTCTCTCAACCTTGCAAACCCATTGACCAAAAAACGAGCCAATTAAAATTTATTGTCTCTTCTATGAGTCCTCTTCCCAGAATGCTATTCGCCACCCCACTTCGTCCATTACGATAACAAGAATTTTTAAGTTTCTTTTAAAAACGACTTTGGGCTACATTAAAGTTACAATTGACATTAAGACACAATAACAGATCCGTAGACTTATCCTCAACAAATACAAAATTTGTCGTCAGCATTTTCAAAGCCATTCAGTCCCCATGTACAAAAATTATACTCTTGTCTGTACTGTACTCAAAAAGAATGGTCACCACTGGAAAACGCTATCTCGTGATCGTGACGACAGTGTCACTTTAAAACCGTGACAGTGACCAAATTCATCATCATTAAGTCCCACTTTCCCTTTTGACCTCTCGTCGGACAACTTTTTGACCTCTTTATTATTCTTGCGAACTACTTGAGGAGCGAGTCCACCCGGCTCACTTCAGCCACACTTTTGTCCCCGGGCCATCGTCATTAACACGACACAACGCTCTTCCATTATCCATCCATCCATCTATTGTGGTAAACCTACCATCAAAGGTCACACTCGTGTCACTACCTAGACTCGCGTAGAAGATGATGATGACTGATTAATGTTGAAAAGAGAAACCGAATCGACAACACGAATCGTCAACTCAAGTGGTCCACCTTGACACGAATAGACAATTTTAAAGAATCTACGGTAGCTCTTAATTAGCGTGTTGTGTTAGTTGATGAATTTTTCATTAACAGTGTGTCCTTGTTTTATGTTGTTTTGTTTTTTTATTAAAATCAGACCAAACAACTTCCAGTGGAATAAGCCTAGACTAGTCTAAACTAACAACTAGACCACATGCTAAGATCTCGCTCGCTCTTTTCACACTCACTTGTGTCATTTTTTGCAAAACCATCTAATTCATTACCTTTTTTTCTTACATTTTATCATTTTTTGCCCAACAACATACTATAGTATAAAAGACTTGAAAACTTTCTACTTTTTTTTGTTGTGAATGTGGATCACGACAGATGGTGGAAAAGAGATTCACCAAAATCTGCCATGCCCTTTTTTTTGTCCCTCTTCTTCTTTTTCTTGCTCAGCTGCAATGTAATCTTCCTCCCCCAATGGTTTGCCATCTGCAGTCTACAAACGACGTCAACCCACGTTGATGACGACAACAACAGGTGGCCCATGCCTCCACATACATATACACACATATCGAAAAACTTTATAGACAACCAACCAACGGTTCTCATTTTCACTTTCCCAATCTTAAAAAATTCTCCAACTTTGAGGAAAAAAAATGGAGCTGTTGTCGAGCGAGGGTCGTCTTCAGAAAGTGACCTTTATGAGGGTCACTCTTTCAACTCTTTTTATTTTTCCTCCGCCTCCTTTGAGGGGAGAGATATTCTTTTGAACAAACTATCGAATAACACTGAAAAGGGGATTTTTTGTTTAAGAACAGCGTTCTCCTTTGTAAAAAGAGATTTAAACCTATAGAAAAATCTGTCTATGGTAGACTAACCGTTGAAACTAATCTCGAGTGGAGTATTAAAATTGGTCTAATGAAGCGTAAAAGTCGAATTAATTACATTTTTAAGTGTCGAGTTGGACTCATTAGACGGCCATAGGAAGGCGTCAAAATCCGTGATGAAAAACAATTAACTTTGTCTTTTAGTGTTGTTTACTCGTTAATTAATAACAAAAAACAACTTGAATACCAGATTTATCGGTGTTTTATGTAACTAAAAGTTATGTCATCAGCCATAAAAATATCTGGTGTAAAGCTATAGGACAGATTTGAATGGATGGAAGCTAGAGTTCGTATCTAAACTGTAATCTACCGAGCGTAATTAAAATTGTTTTTCAACGTTAGGAATAAAACGTAATTGGGATTTTATGCACCTTTTTTGACATTTTTCAGAGTTTATGTATTTTGAAAAGCCTTTGACGGAACACAACTATTAATAGTTTAAATTTTGCATGCGATTTCTTCTCAAAGTTAGAAATTACACCCAATTCAGAAAGTTAAGAAATTTTACCCAAACTTTTAACAATGACGAAAATACTTCATCTCCTACGCCGTGTATCACAACCGCAAGAAGATGAGAAAAAAATATGAGATAGGTTATAAAGATTAGATGGAGATGGGGGTATTTTCACTGTTTCGCAGATACTGTACATATCGTAAACTTAATTTTATGGAGAAAGACGTCGTTTTTGTTCCAACCTCGTTGTACCCGTTTTATCTCTTTAAAAAATCAGCTCTTTTTTCCGAACACAAACGTATTGACGTTTACAGTTTCTCATACTTAAAAGTCCTTGGAGGCCTTGACAGTGAGGAGGGGTAAATAAAAGAGAGAAAGATGAGAGAGGGTGCTTTTCAAAAGTCTTGCGCAGAACAGAACGAGAGAAGAGCCAAAACGAAACCACCTGGTGGATTTAAGCGCTGCCTCGCGATTGGTCGAAAAGTGGAAGGGGAAGAAATCGTGGAACAAAAAAACCCAGGGGGGTAGTTGTGCTGGTGGTGGGTGCTAGTTAAAGTACACTATAGAAGAGCGACGGTTACTGCACTTTTCACGGCTCACAGAATTTGGAAGAGGGGCACCCGTTCACATTCTACGTTAAACTTTGTACGTAGTGTTACTACGGGTCCTCTTGTGTGGGTTCCTGGTCGCCTCGGGGTGTCGGTTTGACCAATAAACAAGCGGGACAATACACTCATCTTCCTTCCTATATGACCAAAAGAGACGGCTGCACTTTGAGGAATGCGGTTCGCTTACTTCTCACAGCCTGCCTGTCGTGTCTACTAGTTACATACAGTAGTAGTAGTATTGTAGTTATTATTAAAAATGCATATAACCGCCTCCTATAGGCTGGGTTATAAGTAAAAACGCGACAACCTGTTTCTTTTTAAACGTTTATCATCGATATAAAGTGGACGACATAAAGTGGATGTGATGGAATGTGGTTCGTCGATTCCTTCTTCTTCGACGACGACTTCTTCTTCTTCGTCTTCGTCTTCTTCCCAGGGGGTGGTGAACTTTGGTCTTATAACTTTTCTCTTTCTTGGTCAATTTCTATAACCGTGTGACCCAACGATGAAGAAACTCGTTTGCTAATTCATAATATATACTTTCTCACTGACACGGTTTTTTTCTCCTCATCTAGTGTTCGATTAGTTTACAATATTTTTAATTAATTCGAAAAAAACATGTTTTGTAACCACTCTGTGACCCTATAAAAAGGCGCGTATTTCGTTCGGTCACATCACGTGCAACCAGATTGGTTTAAACAATGTTATGATTGTATAACTATTTTAATAACATCACATGAAAGTAGTTAAAACAATAACTATGCGCAAAATGACATCGTGTTAAAACATTTCCAATAAGAAGTTGACGTTGACACTTTGGTTTTTTGTTTTATACAGAAGAGTACAGTATAAGAAAAGTTATGTCAAGTTACATAAAGTTCTAGTGTCAATGTGAACCATGCGTGCAAAAAAACACGATACAAAGTGAAAAAAAAATGAGACAATTTAAGAATTAGGTTTCATTAAATGAACCAGGAAAAAGACGATTAACGGATGATAATTGAGTTAAGATGGCATGGAAACGTTGCGATATAACAGCGGGAAACCAAATACCTACCTACTTTAATAAAAGACCAATCTGCTCCTCCTCGTCACCAGCTATGGTAGCGCCATCGCACCATGTGTGAAAATGCCGAAACTTATACTAAAATCGATATACTCTTACTGTAACGAATATTGCGAAATAATACAAAGTTAAAACAATAAATTGCATAATAAAAACAAAAAATAACTTTCCCGTCATTTTTGACGGGCTATTTACTAGCGTTTTTATAAAAAAAACATAATAAAAACTCAAAAATCTTCCAATGGTTCAATAGAAACAACAAATTGCACTAAGCCTATCACTCTAATCTGTAGCTTTAATTTTTTTCGTATAAGATTAAAATAAAATAAAATATTTTTTCCCTCGCAAAACATCCCATGACAGTCGTCAGTTCTATATTCCCACTACTTTTTTATCCTTATAAAAACATCCCGGAAAATGAATGGCGGAAAATCGTTTTGGAAGCCTATCGATTTCAGCGTGTCACTCGATCTTTTGGAGGCAAACTGAAGCTTGAGGTTCCTTTTCACTCCGACGCTACTTCTTCTTCTTCACAGACTCGAAAGAATGTGGAAAAACCCACAGCAGCTTCCAGGTCAGGGATTCACTTTGAAGACGGTGGTCCTCTTCCTAAATTCAATCCCCCTACAAAACGACATTCCACAGACACACGAAGACTTAACCACCACCCCCTCTTTCCTTTTCTTCATCTTTTAACCCGCTCGCTCTTTGCTCGTGTCAACGGCATCCCCGTTGTCAACAAGATTTTCTTGCCTCTGTTGTTGACGCGTCTAAATACATACATCGCATGCATGCCCAGACAGTGGTCGCGAAAAGAAAAAACTAACCTCACCCAACAATAATAATAATACAGAAAAAAAGACGACAAAAAACTTGAGACTCGAAATAAAAAAAGGCTATAAATTTTTTTTGTCTGTATGTCTAGGTGTCGCAGTTGAAGCAAGACATGCTTGTCCGAGGAAGTGATCCAGTTTCCAAACAACAAAATGTAAGCATCTTTTGACTTATTTACCCTTACATAAAAAAAAGTTTTCTAAATAAACTAGAACCTCTTTGAGATGAAAAACGTTGACAATGCCGGGTAACGGAAATGTCTACGTTTTATCCCCATACAAAACGCTCAAATAAAATGGCCGTAAGTTCTAGATATGAAATAATGTTAAACTCTTCATTGGTGATGAAAATCCAATAATGCGTGACTTTTGGGTCACCCTGTATGCTTAGACAAACACGTTATGACCTAGCCAACCTACTTAAGAAAAATGGTCTAAGGTTAAGGCCATTTCAAAATTTAGTTTTTTTTTATATAATATAGCAAGAAAAAAGATGACAAAAAACCGAACAGGAAAAATGGCCACTTTCCTACTTCCCCATTACTTTTTGTGGGTCAAAAAGAGTTTTGTTCATCACACTTTATGTGCAACTCTATGGCTATGGGTCAACACTGATTGGGTAACTTTTAATTTACCCGATGGTGTGTTCATTCTATACTGCTCTGAACCGTTTCGATCGATAGATAGAAAATCGAGAAAAATGTATAGCGTGAAATCTTTATAACGTTAATCGATCTCTAACGATGCAAAATTGTTTGATAAACCATTCATACAGTAGTCTAAATTAATTTCTATTTGTTTCTTTCTAATTAGACCAAGTCGTATCACGATATTGAGAACAACGTTGGTCCAACTAGTGATGAGCTTTGGAACTATGTCACAGGTAAAACTGATTTTCATCTAATTAGTACATTTTTTCATTTCAAACTCACTCTGAGCTCGTTCGACTAACATTATTTTTAATCGATTAGGTTTCGGTGGAAAGAAACATCGCTTACGTCACCACGGTGGTCTTCGAGCCGAAGTTTACGCCGTTATCGCTAAACAAGCCAAACTCGAAGAACAAATGCAACAAATGCGACATAACCAATCAGCGACCGAAGCCATCACGGAACAAACAAGACTGCAGGTAACCACGATATACAGTGTCTTGCAGATTGACATTTCGGAATATCATACATAGAAATATTCCAAAATCGAAATGTCCCAACCCAGTCGTGAACCTGAAGAGATTTTAAAACCAAGGGTTGTGTTTTCAGATGGCGTTGATTGTCAACGAAACTCGTCGCAGAGCTGAAATCGTGTCACCATTGCAGCGTAGTGTTCACGACTTAAGTCGTCGTGTGGCGACGATGGAAGAACAAAGCGTTTCTGTCCACGAAGCGATGAGAAACGCATCCGTCGCTGTCAACGGCGTTGAAAAACTTCACACGTCGACTGTCCAACTTTTCGAAGCGTTGGAAGCTTTGGAAACGGAATGCGATCGAGGTGTCGCCACGTTGAGACGAGAAATGTCCAAAGTGGAGTTCAACGTCGCTCAGACGACTTCATCGGTCAATGTCCTCAAAGAAGATCAAACGGCTCAGGTAAACCCCCGTCGGCCTATTTCACCCATTAACGATACCACTTCATGTCGGTCTAAGATCTAATGCGTTTTTCTCTTCTTTTAATTCAGAGTTCGGCGTTGCAAACAGCCAGAAGGACTGTCGCTCAACTGGAAGGTCGTGTGGACGTTCACAACTATCGGTTGACAGCTCTCGAAGTGGAAGGAGTCAATGCGACCCTTCGGCGTTGCAAGGAAAGCAACGAACAGCTGCTGGTCAAAAGTCAACTCCACCAATTGGAGGAAGATGTGCATCGCATGCACGACAAGAACCAGGAACCACAAAGTCCAAGTGTTCAGAACCTGTCATCTCGGCTGCCAGCCATTGCCTCTCACCTGGCCAAGTTGGAAGAGAGCAACCTCAAGATGGTTCGACATCTACCCGCAGGTAAACCATTTATAACCAATTTCGATAAACATGATGAGACAATGATCCAAACAAAAAAAGTAGATCATACAAAGACACGTGGATTGTAAAAAAAAGTCGATATTGAATAATGCATCGCAACACATTAGCTCAAAGACAGTTCCAACAACTTTTCCAATCTCGTTTGAAAACGACACAACAGTCTTGATCTTTGCTTGATGAGAAAAATGGTTTGATATTGCGTTGATCAAACTGTATCTTAGAATTTCGTTGACAACGCTACAGTGGTTTATTTTTGCCGGGTTATGAAAATATCTAATTCTAATAAAATTAGACTGAAAGACGAGATTCTCTGCCATGTTGACGTGAAAAATATAGTGGAGGATGTAAACGTCTGTGTATTTTTAGATCAACTCGTCTGACAACTGCAATACAAAAGGTATTGAAAACGATAGTGGTTCGTGCTACTTCGAGAAAGAAACGTTCTTTTAGAGAGAAAAAAAACCTAACCTAACCTAACCAACATTAGCGTGACAAGAAAAGTGCTCTGGACTGGACATTGAATCCAACCACCTGTCGAGAAAGCATTTAAAGCAACGGAATTTCTCCTTCAGAAAGTTCTGCTTTGACCAAGGTCTCTTTGTACGTAGTTAAAAGTGAGAATGGCCTTCGTCCGAAAGGCTTTTTCTTTCGGTACGCGTGCTTCGCGTGCATTCGGAATCGAGCGCTGCAATTAACTGCTCGCGAGACACAAAAAGACCAGTAGAGTCACTCTGTCATTACCAGCTTCAGGGAAAAACTATCGCGTGAACTTTCTCCTCCGTTCATTGCCATCATCGTCCTCGGACAAATAAATAACAACTTTTTTCTTTCTTCTTAACTTTTTGAAAAACTTGCCCCAAAAAAATCACTAACTCGGATCTTCTTTTTTCTTTCCAACAGATTGTGGAGAAGTTCTACCCTCGTCTGCTGACGCAGATGGCGTTTTTCTTATCCACCCCGCGGGCACGCGAGAAGCGTTGGAAGTGAAATGCCAGTCGAGCGGTTCTGGAGCGTGGACGGTGTTCCAGAGACGACTGGACAAACAGGAGGACTTTAACCGAACGTGGGAAGACTACAAGCTGGGGTTCGGTAGCGCCAGGAGCAGTTACTGGCTGGGCAACGACGCCCTGCACGCCCTCACCGCGCGAGGGGACCACCAACTGAGGGTGGAACTGTGGGACACCGAGGGACGTTTCCGATACGCCGAGTACCGCCACTTCGCGGTCGACTCGGAACAAGAGGGCTACAAGCTGCGACTCAGTGGCTACAGTGGCAACGCCAGCGACGCGCTGCACGCGCACGACGGCATGCTCTTCAGCACCAAAGACAGAGACTTGGACAGAAGCGGCAGTACCAACTGCGCGCAGTTCTATTTGGGCGGTTGGTGGTACAACCGTTGCCAACAGGCCAACCCCAATGGACATTACGACGTTGGCTTCACGTGGTACAACAGCGACCAACACATGTGGATGCAAATGGCCAGGGTGCAAATGGCCGTCCGAAGAAAAGTCACGAACTGAGATTGTTTTCCTCGTGTTTTGTTTATTTAGGGGGAGCAAGTCCCTCCGGACACTGACAAACAAAAAAAGAAAGTCAGCATGAAATGTTTTTATTTTGCCATTTTTTTATATTGTCAGGTTTTTCTGTGCCAAAGAGTTGAACTCTGTCGAAAACAGAGGTGTTGTAGCTGCCAATCACTGCCAAGTGATGTTGCGGGACCAATGGACTCCGTTTTAATTCAACATTAAAAACAAAACAAAAAACTACCATAGGAATTTCCCGCAATACATCCCTATTAGTTGATTTCTTTTACAGTGAAGGGATAAATACATTGACAAAAAAAAAAATAACAATAACCTCCTCACTCTTGTATAATAAACAAAAGACAACTTCTAAAACCGTTGAAACCTGCAAAGTTTAAACTTCCCAAAGAGTTTATGGAACAGTACGGTACACGTTGCTACGTGTAACGTCACCGTTCCACGTAGATTTCGTGCGTTACGATTCATTTGTGTTTTGCAATATAGGGTAAGAATATAGAAAAAAAATATTTTTTAAAAAATTGTTTTCATTCGTCAAAGCGCGAGTGCACACAGCTTTAGACCAAATACGTTTTTATTGCAGGAATTTTGTATCCCTCTTACACTTGAGAATTTATATCCCTTTACTGAATCTTAGTTACATAAAACAAAAGTACGCTAGTCACTGGAAAATATATAGTTTATCCATTTTTTATCTTCTGTTTGCACCCTCTCCCATCCCAATCCCTTTTCATGCGTTAGTTTCATAAAATCCAACGAACCCATCCATACCTCTTGTATTTTTCATGGAATACTAATCATGTACATAAATCCCCAACATCATCCTAGTGTTTTATATATATAAAAAATATCACTCATAAATTATTCCTTGATCAACAAAAAAATATTAATCACGTTATATTGTACATAATGGCTTTTAAATTTGTACGTTCCTGTGAGATAATATAATAATAATGATATTACTATTACTTAGATCAGTCAAGATTTCAGGTACGAAAACTTATACGTGTTGTAAAATTAAAAGAAAACCCTTTTGTATGCAATCAAAAAATTGTTGAAATGCTCCAATAAATTATTCAAGAAAATAATTTTTGTCTCCTTTCCATATTTTTTGTGTCAGCTTTATGTTGGACTTTCATATTGTATACATCTTTGTAACACATTGATATTGCATCTCATGCAACCAAATCGATCGATGGTAGAAAGTTAACGTTATGTTAAGAAAAGTAAACCAGCGTCCTACCTCAAACGGCACGCAGTCAAAGAAGATGGCCAGAAACCAATTGAGAGTGACTGTGCAAAGTTCGATCTCGTGGACTGCAAAGTGTTGACTAAGATGCGGCAATTTGTCCAGAAGGAGTTCCCGCAACACTTCCTGATCAGCCTGAGCACCCAGCAGGTTTTGGTCGAAATAATGAGGAAGAAAGTAGCATTCGGTCACTGCTACCAAACACCTAATTACAAAATAAATAATTAAGTACATCAAAGAAATCACCACAATTGTCTTAAAGAAAGAACACCACGAAGAGCGGTGCCTACCAAAAAGCATCTTCCGGTTCCATGAAGAGCAATGCCATTCCAGCAATGAAGTTCATACCTTGACAATAACCCACTTTGGGGTTGTGATGACAAAATGCTACAAGAACTTCTTGCATCTTTTTGACCTATAAAATGATTAATCTTGTACAACGTTTTGTTTCAAAGACAAAAAAAAAAAATACATCCTAACTAAAGTTACACACCCCATCAGCATTAAGATCACTGAAGTGAATATTATTCGGCATTGTTCGTAACAGATCCAGAGCTATTTGACGTCGATACTGCGCTACTGTCTACAAAGTCATCATAAATTATTATTATTATTATTATTATTATTATTATTATTATTATTATTATTATTATAATACAACAAAAGAGGTAATTAATCCAATTTTTCAGCAATAAAAACTAATGAAATGACAACTGTCGTTTTCAGTATAATTATATATTACTGTGTATAAATTTAAAAAAAAAATAATTCTTCTTGAAAACAGTCACATTGTATCCATTTTTCGGTTTTTCGGAACAACCTTAATAACATAATTCCGAGTCATTAAAAAGCTTCAAAACATTCATTAGCCGATGCGAAAATCCTTTATTTCCTCGTTGTTTCCACCGAACCATTAAAAACCGTAATTGAGAGGGTGTCGTGTTAAACCATTTAGAACATCAACTACATGTTTCTTTATCTCAACAAGCAAAAAAATTGCATCTAAAAGATTCGGTGACGAAACGGATTGAGCAACAAACAAAAAAGTTGCAAATTAACGCAAAAAATGTAAATGTAGCCTACCGTGGTTGCCTATTTACCTGAGAATCAGGAGCCATGCTTATTAACTGGCTATAGTAATGTGAGCCTTTGGCCTCCACAATGTCCTTCACCCGATGGCGAACCAGAGACACCCAGACACGACTTCGCAAGTGGGAGGGAATCCCTTGTCGAACCAGAGTCTTCACTTCTTTCTAAATTACAAAACAAAAACCGAATAAATAAATAAATTAAATCTACTGTGTCACCGTTGCATACGACTAATACGAATATTGAGCAATTTCTCATATTTGCGAGGAAAAAAACCATTAAAATACTTATGTTTTAACCGGTTTGATTTTTATAATAATTTACTTCTGAGTGAGTGAGCCAGCTGGGCATAAAACAAGAACCGCATAAGTGCTTCGCATAAATCAAAAACTTCATTGATCCAAAGTAAAAAATGAAAAAATATCGCATATTGCAGAAATCAAAAATGAAATTACTCCAAACTCGTATAAATCAATTACTGCATAAATTTAAATTTGCATAAATAAAAAATGGACTCTTTGAATTGTGTGTGTACTATGTACTTTATACACAGTAGCCTATAGTGTATAAAGAGTGCTCTTAAAAAGTATTTTTAATGTACTTGTTTAAGATGACATTGGTTCGCTAATTTATGCTAATATACAATAAAAAGTATGAAATTGAAACTAGTGAGTGTCTATTACCGTTTGAGGAAGTCGATCACCATTTGCACTCAACAACTTTTTCCAAGCTACTTGGTGATGATCGCTGTAAACTAACTGAGCGTTGTAATGTTGTTTCAGCTGACGACATAAATAATGCAACGTTAAGCCATCGTTAATGTGCATTTGTCGAAAACCGTATCCATCAACGTGTGAACCTGCTTTTGTCAACCTGAAATACAATTGTTAGTTTCAATCCACATTCTGGGATGTCATTTATGAACGGCATTTGAAACGAAACGATAAGTTGGCACCCTTCGTAAGTTGGCAGACTGGGATTCTGTCTGCGAGCTTCTTCAATCAGTTGACTCACTCGCTCTCTGTGCTGCAACAAAACTCTCCATCAGTTGACACAAAACGAACAAAAACAGTTGCCAACAGAGTTGCCTACCTTACCCTGTTTCCGCCAAATAAAGGCACTTCCATCACTTCCGGACCTTCGCAGGCAGGAATTCGAATCGCCGACTGAAGCAACAGAACGTAATCTCTCTTCAGCTGCTTGATGACATCTTCCAATTCGTCAATCCGCCTGTTTCGAAAATAAACACCGGTTTATCAAATCAAATCACTTGACAATCAAAACCATTTTCAAGACTTACTGGTTAGCTTGATTCACGACTGCTTGTTCTTGTTGCCACATCCTTGACAATTTGAGAACTTCTTCGTTCAAAAACTGATTTTGGTTTTGAAGAATTCGACATTTCTCTTGCAGCTTAGGTGAAGAAGTTTTTTCTAATCTATGTATTATAAATGAATAAATTATATCAATACATAAGCCAGGAGACCCTATCCAGGGGTGGTGAAACATTCGAAAGAAAGATCTTGGAAGTACTATAGGCCTACTTTTATAATAATATAACCTACATAATAGTGTGCTACTATAGTATTCTATGAAAAAAATAATGTTCATCCTTTATCACTCCCCCCCCCCGTCGCATAATTTCACATACGAGCTTGACAGACAGCTTAATACTACAGTACCAAGCTTTTTTAATAAAACCCATCTACCGGTAGGTATTCTATTCTAAGAAATATCATTCTCCCATCCCGGTTTCAAATGAAGAATACCTCGAGATATAATATCGGATAATCGATATACAACTTGTTTCGGAGTTCCTATTACAAAACTATAGTATGTGTGGAAGTCCAAAACGAACAGTTTTTTCCAATGCGAAAAGTTCAGGAAAAAATCGCGTTACGTGACACAAATGCCCATAATGTTGTCTGGATGTGGTGAATACCACGCCATACACCTATGTGTGGGCAGGTAGCAAACCTTGCAATCTGGTCGCTGCTAATTTGTAGTGTTGTTGACGTGTTGCTGCATAAATTCCTCAATAAAACACGTTGCTTTCAATGAGCCCTTACCACTTTTCTACGTTTGTAACACAAGTCTCACAGCGACAAGATTGCGAGGTTTGCTAGCAGTCCACACATGTCTATATGGCGTGGAGCTCACCACACAGATAGCACTTAAAAAGTCTATTCTATCACTTCGAAACTTTCACGTGAGAAAAATTGGTTCCTTTCCTTTTGGACACCCTTACATACCCTAAAAATTTGTAACAGGAACTCTGAAACACCATGTATACGATAGCAATATAAGGTACCCTATTAAATTTAATGTTTTTTTAATTAATGTTTTTGTTTGGTTTTTTCACTCACGTTGCACTATCACTGTAGTAGGCTCTTTCTTCTAATGTTCCAATCAGTTCCTCTTTTTCGTTTAAAGTAATTTTCAATGATGATTCTCGATTCAAGACTTTAGCTAATTCGCATTTCGCAGCACTGTTAAAATCAAATCATTGAAAATATAATAATGGAAATACACAATCGGTGAAAAAATGTTTTCATTAATCTCTTGCTTTTCATTTTTATTAAAATACGTTATGCGTTGAAAACAAAATGATACGAGGGACCAATTATTACTATCCCATAGTCTTTGGTTACCGGGTAACAATCTACGCACGGGTGACAAAAGTTATCAATCGGCTTATGGTGTTAATCGCACAGCTGGTGAATTTTGATTTCACAAAACAGCTGTCGAATTCATTATTTAATCATTTTTATTAGATGAATTTCCTAGAACCGCGTATTAAATTACACGGAAAAGAATAGGACACTTACATAAGCTCGTTTTCAAGTTCCCTGCAACGATTTCCATCGCTGTTATCCGATTTGCAAGAAGCCGTGCTGTTGGCAGAAGATTTCCTATGCAACGTCTGCTTCCTGCAACAAACGGAATAAACAAAATTAAACTCTTGAATTACAACTACCCCCAACGTGGTCATCTTACGTTTCTGTTGAACTTTCTGTATTTCCAACGTCTGTTTCAGGTTCCATCTCGAACGACAATTGATCATCGTTGTCGGAAAGCGGAGAAGGTAGAGGACAGGACCAAGGACCATCCACGAGACACGGCATTTCACGAGCTAATCTCGTTTTGTAACAAGGAACCGTGCTACGTCGACTACTAGGTAACGTTGGTGGTAGACCCTCGCACGAGGACGAGCCACCATCTTCCAATTCCCCGCTGCACGAAAGCGCTCTCGAAGATAAACGTGACGAATTGGAACATGTCAACCTGGCTGAAGGACTTCGACTTTCCGCTCGAAAAACCTGCGTGATCATGGTATGCATCTCGTGGTTACTCTAAAAATAAAGATTGGATATAATGACAATGGACTCTTTCGATGTAAGTTCGATAAGATCACAACTATCATCTAACGCATAACTTTTTGAGAATGTTCCACGAGAAAACTGTTGAGGATCATTCACAGCACAGCAGCCTTCTTACCAATAAAGATTCCTTTCGTTTCTCGGCTTCTTCGCAACGTGTCAAACAGCCCTTTTCTACGATGGCGGAAAAACCGTTGTTGAAAGCATCTCGTTTTGCCTGTGAAAACGACTCTCAGTCAGTATAAATAAACATGGAACCAAAGCTCCAATTTCAACATTGGTGTTTATTTCAACCTGTAATGCTAGAAGCCATATCATCATCGACTCATGGTTTTCGGCCTGCAGGATGTGGCTTTTCCCATTCGAACTAGTAGGTTAAAGAGAAATAAAATCTGTAAGTAATGCTTACAAACACAATTGGAGATAAAAAATGTTGTATGTATGTATGTACTTACTGAATGATAAACTGATTAGGCCTATCGCCCGAAAGAAGCGTAATAGCCGAACCTCGAATATCGATCGCACCCAAATTTTTCTTCTGTCCAGAATCCAATTCGCGCTTGAAGGACAACAACTGACATCGTCCTTCATCGAACACAAACCATCGTTTACCACTGTGCAATCGTCCCAAAGCTATATTAATGAAAAATAAAACATGTCGATGGACATTTCTTGGTGCCAATGAAAAGAAACAAACCCCGTGTTCATCGACCCGTGTCATGACTCATGACATTGTGTGTCAGTAATGTCACTTTTACGCAAAGTGGATACATATAATAATATGTATCCACTTTGACTATTTTTACGCACCCTATCTAACTTAAGAGCGATCCAATCTAACCTATCGGATCTAAAGTATCGTGAATAAAAAGAGTTTTAACAATTGGCTACAACTATACCAACTACAAAAAATATACAAATTACAATTATACACAAATAACAAATATGCAAACTTGCGAATGTGTTGAGAGATTGCATACACGTGCATAGTGCGCGTTTTTCTACTAACCTGTTTTTTGAACTACTATAAAATAACCAGTTACAAACATAAATAATAATAATAAAAATTCAACATAAAGCTATTTATCTATCAAAGGTGTATCAAACATGTACATCGTCGTCTATTTGCCAATTCTATTTTGCCCAACGAAGGTACATTCACCTATTTCAAATATTATTATCATTATAATACCTACCACATGAAAAAAGAAGAGCTAATCAAAATCGACAGGTGTTACCAGATGAAAAGTGAAACTATTGACCCCTAATTTTTTTACTAATTAAAATGCTAATGAGTTTGGTGATGCTTTGCAAAACACACTGAAAAAGCAAACAAACATATTCAACTTTTCATGTAATAATACAAAATAAGTGAAAAAAAAATAAAAGCCTAGATGGGAGGGAACGTATTATTTCCCAACGCCTACGTAGTACATTCATGACTTACATCACTGGAATGGGAAAAAATATATACACCCTATTCAAAGGATATTTTTCCCCGTGTCAATAGAACGTCTGTCATCGGTGGAAAACTTATTTACACGGGTATAAATAGGATATATTATTAATATGAGGAAAAAAAACGAGTAGCAACATGAACGAATAAAAAGAAATTCATTAAAAAAATATTAATACATATTCGAATGAATCATTTTTTAATCATAAAAACATTCGTTGGATCGTGTCATTTTTTTAGATCACTGTTAAATGTAACGCGTAACTAGCATTGGTAACATTCGAAATTTAAAACTCGCCCCATGTTAAATCACGGATATTGCAACACGACGTTGTTTGTTTTTCAAAAAGTCTAATTGCGAAAAATCGTGAATACGATGCACTTTGTTTTGAATGGCATGTCATGAATGTCATCTGCAATTAACTTTGTTTTGAATAACTTGTTGACACGAATCTGTAGCGCTGTTTATTAAGCTCTCGAACCAGTGGTATATACGCTAATTACAAAGAAAGTGGTATGATTCATTTACGCTGTTAAAAAACGCGTTGTAACAAAGATAACCGTGTTATAAACGTAAACGCGACGTTTCGTCTCTCGATTACAGGCTTCGTCACATCAGAAAATACTTACGAAAAAAGGAAAGTGCGAGAGAGACACGCGTGAATGGCTCACACACACACAGCCATCTCCAACCACACTCGCGTCGACAGTTCACCCGTCTTTTACGCACTTTCTATTTTTCCTACCTTTATATTTCTTACATGACGAAGCCTCTCAGAGGGAGGCGAAACGTTTAATTAAAAAAAAAAAGTGAAAAGTTTTTCTTCAAATTTTATTTTTACTAGTGATACTGTACATTATGGTATTAGGGGAGGAAATTATAATTTTGAACAATAATTATTGAACAATGGTGTTATAAATCGCGTTATAGCGAAGATCAACGTGTTTTTAACAAAACAATCAGTTTTTCCAGATTTAATATCCCAACATAAGTATTCCCTCACGTCTGTGATTTGCTCATTCCTCATTCCTCGTTATTCGACATTCCTTCCACCACCGTAATAAAAGACCGTAGGAAATAAAGTCAAAGGACAAAAACAAGACAAAAGAACAAAAGTCAAAAAAAGACGTCAAAAAATAAAAAAACGTAAAAAAAGTAAAAAAAAAGTCAACGAAGTCAAACATTATTGTTTTGACGTCTTTTGTTGACTTTTTCTTCCTTTGACTTTAGTTTCTACAAACTATTGAAACACTGTTTAGTTTTATAGGCTTATCAACTATTATCTCTGTTCCATTTTGCCTGAAAACAAGGAACTGCGTCAATTAAGTTTAAAAAATATAATTCAACGAGCAAAAGGTCACCAACAAAGCAAATCGTTATTCTAATTAGGATTTTATTGTTTTAAACTTGAATTCAGTTTTGCATGAATATACCACGAACATCGTTAAAAATAAAAAGCGTTTCTTGTGATTTCAATGGGTGAAAAGAATCACCTTTGGATAAGATTTCCCAGGAATCGATAACACCTTCGATAGTAACCGAAATCAACTTCCTGGCATATTTCTTATTATTATTATTAGCATTTGTACTAAGCCGTTGACTCACCTCTACCCATAATTCAATACAACACGACGATTGAAAGCCGAAATGCCAGATGGCTGGAGAAGTAAAAACCAATCTTTCATCTTTCACTCGATGAATCAAAAAGGCTGCCTGGTTTATTTATTTATTATTGTTGTTGTTCCAACTTCGCATCAGCTGTCTGACAAGGTGACAGACTTCTTGATTGGGGTTTTATTTTTTTGTAAATCAATTCCTTATGTAGGCAGACGCACGAGAATTCACGGGCGGATTTATGGGGGTGGTTTAGGGGGTTCAAACCCCTCCCAGAACATGTTCAGTTCATTGACGTGTTGATGTTTCGTGGAAACTTTATTTGGCAAAAACGGCTAAATGGTGCATTTGGGGAGGAGGGGGGTCTAAGCACTCAAAACATTCATTTGGAGGTTGATTTGCCATGGAATCATGAAATTTCAGGTGAAGTGAAGCCAGCGTAAGAGTCGATTCTAAATCCACCACTGCACGAGATTCTAGCTTATGTATTTTCTCAACTGTCAGTTTTTAGAAATCCGATTCACGATTTCCTTAAGAGATGTTTCCTACTTTTATTGAGGAATTCGTAAACTTTTACTGTTTAACATAGTGTTTTGCTAGGTTGATAGTTGTGTTGTGGGCATCCGATTTTTGCATTTGGAGTACCACCGAACTGGGCTTGTGGAATACCGTCGAAAAATTGTTTTTTTAAAAACTAAAAATAAATTAATAGCAAAAAAAAAAAAAAAAAAATATTAATGCTGTTATTTAATAACAGCAGCGCGTTTGGGCTCCACTAGTAAATGATATTCTTTATACTTTTCATTCGATTCTTATGTAGACACGAGATCGCTTATCGATTATTTATTAGCTTATCGGCTTTTTGGGCTGTTAGAAATCAGATTCTTCATTTCCTCAAAGTTGTTTCTTCCTTTTATTCAAAATCCCTAAATTTAACGACAAGTGATATAATAGTTTGGATACTTTTTTTTTCTCGATTATTTGAGTAATACTTCACTATTAAATCATCCTATAATTCATTTCTTTTTCGAAACCCTTATCGATGATTGGTAATTCTTGTTTCGTAATGAACAGTATATAATTTTTTTTTTTATTAAAAGGTAAACTTGTTCAATACCAGTAATCGCTGCTGATCGCACCAACACGTGTTTTAGGCGTGTAAATGACATAATTTTTATACCAGGAAATAATTTTTCTAAATAACACGAGTATTTTCACTTTAACGCAATTTTCGATTGAATTATGCGTTCTACAACGAAGCAAAATAAAAGTATATTAAAAAAGAAGCACATTGAAGTTCAAATTTGATCCGGATTTTGTTGGATGCATGACACATTGAAATGAAGTCATCCTTCGTCCAACAAATCCGGTTTATAGTTGAACAACGTTCATCATTGAGTTGAGGAGTTTCAACTGATGTGCGTTCATGGTCTATTTTCGATCGATATTTTTAATATGTCCTATTTTTCGTAAACTAACACCATAACAATCTATTAGAACATTATCTAAATGTCCTAAGCTCGTCATAAATCTCGGCGAAGATAAGATGACCATAAAAGCTTCGAAAAGAAAATCGTCTACCGATAGTAAAATCAGGCTACAGTGTCGTCAAAGCTCAAGATTGACACCTCTTAAGAACTAATACCACAAAAAAGTGTCATACATAATGAAACTTTAGAGCTTCCACCTTGTGCGAATGAATCTTTGTTACAATGATAGTATCTTTTTTAATGCACCCGTGTGTGTGTGTGTGTGTGGTGTGTTGTTACACATGTAGCTCCTAATGTTACCCAGGTGCATTGTAGAGGTAAGCTCACTCCAATGTATTCGGCCAACTCCTTATTACAGCACAGCTGGTGGATATTGATGTAGTCACATTCATTCGACATGATTCAACGCATCATTAACGAATCAGCCTTTTTTTTCCCTCTTAACAAACTATTTTTCCATCCGATAATCGTCACAAATCGCACCAACCTCTTTATTTTAAATGCAGTTGAAACAAACAATTGTCGATATTAATTTATACAGGGTGTCCGAAAATTACCTTTACAACTTTAGTTTAGTATGAAAACAATAAAAATGTTTTATCATCAAATTAATTTCCAATTCCTCGCTGTCATGATATAAGAGAAAGTATATTCCTAAACCTTTGAGTAAACGTGTCAATATAGAATAATAAATACGTAAGTATGGGTGTACAGTATGTGTGTCACTGTAAAGAGAATGTATATTTACCTGTATACATACGGTATGGTAATATCAAGAGAGTACTTAATCGATCGATAGATACGTAAGGTATTCACATAATTATAAAGTATACTCACGTCCAGTGGGCCTGTAGACGAGGTAACCGGCTAAGCTGTGCCACGATGCCATAACTAGCGTTTAACCATCGTTTATTAACCAACCGCTTTTCTTTTTCGAACCTGTCACATCGTCGGATCGATGTCGTTACGTCGTTAGTCGAAAAATCCACACGTTTCACTGCTTTCCACCATCAAATATGTTCGCGTTTCCAACGCAGCCGATGGACGTCTGTCACGTTCAACTTGTCACCCTTGCAATGCAACCAACAACCACAACCACATCCCACAACTATTCTTCTTCAAGAAAAATCAGCCTCAACAGTGATTAATGAAAGCACCTAACAACACCTCCTTAGTCGCTGGCGGAAGTGGATTGTTTGTTTGTTTGTTTGTTTCGTCTGCACGTGAGGAAGAGTCGTCTTCGCCCACGCGTTGTTGTTTCACCGCTCACATTAAAATAAAAACCAACTTTTTTCGAAAATGTCGAATTTCTCGCCTGGTAGCAACAGGTGAGGTGATAAGGTGGAGACACTTTAACTTTTGAGTCGTCGTTAGTTCGTGGTTGTCAAACGCTTATCAGCCGGAAAGTAGAGCGAAAGAGTGGAACTGTTTGGCACCTTGAGATGGACTGTTCCAAATGAAATAAATGAAAGCAACTGGCTTCCACCCACGCTGTTAGGTGGAGGAAAAGAACAACAGGTGGAAATTTGATCTTTGGCTAGCCAACTACTGCCACGCCATGACAAAATTCGGTTTCAAACAAAACCAACACCAACCAACGCCGAGTGCGGCGTATTCCCATGACGTCGGCTTTATTCTTCTCACTGAATCGCTGATTGGGTCGCCCCTATGCCCAAGCCAACTCACATCCTATTTGAAATAAATAAAATACACGAGTGAGATCATTGCAATATCAACGATAGGCCGATTCAAAATAAATATCGTCATTTGAAATAAATCATTCTACTTTAACGTAAAGTACTAGTGGATAATAATGTGGAGACAAGTGGGATGACGGGCCACTACGAATTTCTAAGAGTTATTAAAGATGCATGACAGCATCAACAATGATTATTTAACGTGACATTTTTAAAAAATCGAAGCTTTTAATGATCGATAAATCGAAAACATTCGATAGGCCCATCGTTGCGGACAACGCGTAAGCGACGCAATAGAGCAGCCGACATCCTTTTGATGAATGTCTTCTCGTGCAGACACAAACCCACGCTGTTTCTATGAGGAAGTGCACTTCCGGTTTCGTCCACACAGCCTATTTTTGCAAAAGTACACACTGACATCAAAATGAAATACCCGACAAACAAACAACAACGTTGAAAATTTAATGGCCTACATAACAATAAAAAATATATATATTAAAGAATAAATCCTATCCCAGTATAAATATATCGATATTTTCATATCCTACAATGAAAACAAAAACTGCAAAATAACGTGAAACAAAAGTTACTATTAAATACGTATTTATAAACGTTATTTTAAAAAATACAACAAATAAACACTTTTGTTTGTTTCTATGCGACTAGCGGACGAGCTTATCTTTTAACTGAAAAGTAACATTATATTTATTCATTTGTTTATCTATTTATTAATTTATTTATTTATTTATTTATTATAAATAATGATCCAGGTACTTCCTGATTAACTGAGAGCCGCTTGCGGCGCTTTTTGCTTGTACTTGGGTTATAGACGTCGATTAAGTGAGCTAAACAAAAATATACCGTGCTTGATAGATGATGACTGATTCATTAAATCATTTTACATAGCTTTTTGTTTAACTGACTCCGCCTTTTCCAAATGGGGTTCCGCAAAAAAATCAAATAAATTGTACACATTAAAAGTTTAAACTATTTTAGGCACGATTTTATCTGGTGGACGAGACGATGTTTGGTCGCTTTTACTGCATAGCTTGTGTGATTGGCAGCTGCATTTATTAGTTCCCTTTTACCTGGAAAAATAGAATAACTATTAAAATAGAAAACAAGAATTAAAAAATCCTCGTCCCAGCCTAGGAAATCTCTCTAAAAGACGCTCTAACTAGAGCTGCCGGTACTCAAAAAGATCAAATAACACTATAAATGTGTATCTTGCAAGCGTATCTTGTTATACCCTACTATACTGCTACTTAAAATTGAACCAGGAAAAATTGTCACCTGCGACACATTTTTTTTGTGTGTTTCAACTATTGAAGGGTTATTGTACAAATTATAAAAAAGTTGCGGCAATAAATATAATTGGGAAACACTGAACTAACCGTCCATAACCGAAGTACAAGCAAGCAGCGCCACGAGCGAATTTCTCAAGTGATGAGAAATTCGGTAGGAGGATTCCAAAAATTGTTCATCCCATTCACAGGATTAATAGTTGTACCACAAAAGTACCGCATGAACTGAATATAAGCTATAATGAACTGTTGTTTTCAAAAGACATGCTAGGCTACTTGTACTAAATTAAATTAGAGACCCAGTCGTCTTGAACCAAATTTTTCTTGCAAAACTTCAGACCAATGGCTTAAACTGTTACTAATGTGTATTATAAAGCAACAACTTGTATTCATTTCAGAAAAAAAATGTTTCAATTTTCAAGTATACATTTTTAAAATTGAACTACGGTTCGCTTTGTCTTTATG
Source organism: Cryptops parisi (assembly GCA_034695005.1). Taxonomy (NCBI): domain Eukaryota; kingdom Metazoa; phylum Arthropoda; class Chilopoda; order Scolopendromorpha; family Cryptopidae; genus Cryptops; species Cryptops parisi. The sequence continues at coordinate 29,457 of JAQIWH010001533.1, forward strand.
AGACGTGACATTTGAAGAAAAAAAAATAACTAAAAATTTTAAAATTTTGTATTTTATGTTAGTTACAGCAGGCAATGTATGTCTATCATCCAGGTATTCTATACAATGCCTAGGCAATGTATAAAAAGTAAAAAAAAACAAGATAAACCAACCTCACTCATACGAGGCGACATGGTATAGTCTGGATTCAATTTAATATTCTTTTCTGTGTTTTTCATTGGTGACCTAACGAGACACTCACTACTCCTACACAAATAACAACAAAGCGCTCAGACAAATTAAGGAGTCCTTTGCTATCCATAAAATCTTTCAGAACAACAATTTTTATTAGATTAATAACCCGTTCAGTACGATACGACGACGGTTTTTAGTTGTCTTTCGTTACACAATTAATTTCCACGACAGGATGCAAATTGAAAAACCTCACGGATGAAATCGAGTTCAACAACAGTTGCTACTAAACGTGCACACATTTGTTTCGTTCCCCCAGTTTCCTTTATTACCATCAGCGGTATTTTCATTAAATATACTTACTACGCATCTCGTGTTTGCGCAATTCCAGATTCAGTCTATTATAACAACAACAACTCGTTCACTTGCAAATTTCCTTTTCGCAAACTGAAATAATTCACATTACACCTGGATTGGTTAACACGGTCAATCACACCAGTGTACGACGGCCATAAAATAAAATATGTCAACTATTTTTCTGCTAGGAGGATGGTGAAGGCGTGTACACCTGCAATGATGAGAACCTAACCTACATAAAACCCTCATCCTAGATAGAACAAATCTAAACAAAAATGTCAGCAAAATGCTGGCTATGCCAAGTTCATGGCAGGATGATCGCATTAATCGAAATCAATGACAAAAGTAACATTTGAAAGGGCACGTTAATTTTAGGACCAAATCGGTCTTCTCGTTTAAATATCTCGTTAAGTTGTTATTTTGAGTACCAATAGGAAGTTGGTTTTTTGATAACGGTTAATTTCAGCTGCTGCACAATAAATAAAAAACTATAACAAAATAACGAAAGCTTAAACCGATAACCTATAAAATGAGTATTGTAAAGGTCTTCCATCCTTTCCAACACTGTCATGTGCACTTCCGTTACAACGGACATTCCAAGAGTCACCATACCGATAGGATGCCAAATCCTAAAAACCAACCTCCTAAAGCTAGAGTTCCACCAACCAGGAAAGGGTTTTGGGGGTTAAACCCCCTTATTCGCAAAAATTTTTTTTAAAGTAAACCTATACTAAAAGTGTATTTTAGCACACTATGTACTACTTTGCATAGTTTAAATATACATAACTAGATAGATAGCCCCCGTGGTTGGTATGGTAACCACGGGGTGTCTAGAGTAAAATTTGATTGTTGCAATTTAAA
>JAQIWH010001534.1:0-30831 GCA_034695005.1 Cryptops parisi
ATTTGGCAAATTTAAATTACAACAATGAACAAACTGCATAAACATAAGCTGTAAGAAATCCAGACACCCCGTGGTTATCATACCAACCACGGGGGTTAATTTCTAGTTTTCAAATAACGATTTCTCATGAACCATTTGACCTAGACAAAATCTAAAACTACAACATGAAAGCTCAATTCAATATCGTTTTAATGATATATAATTCTATGCTATGGCTTGCATAGTTTGTTCGCAATGGCCACGCGAAAAAAAAGTACCTTACGAAAAAGTTGTAAAATTAAGTGCTTTAAGTGAGATTTCACGATGCGTGGTCGCTACTGTACGTTTTTCCGGATTTGGTCTGTAAATCTTCATCAGTAAAGCCGGGTGATATTTGTGTCACAAACTTGACCCTTTCATTCAGAACTAATTTCACTGAACAGTTATGCACTGAACTCCCTTTGAACTCGGAAAGTCATTTTACAACTTTTTTGAGGGTATTTGTTTTCCGCGCGGCCATTGCGAGCAACCTATGGAAGCCATAGCATAAAGTTATATATCAATAGAAAGATATTTAATTGAGCTTTCATGCAATAGTTTTAGTTTTGGTCTAGCTTAAGCGGGTTCAACAGCAATAGCTCTTTGAACATTAGTGACAGTTTTTCCGGTCCGCCCTGGATATAATTTTGTTATGTATGTTATGCTCGCTGTACATATAATTTTGCTTTATGCGAATTGCGATTTATGTGATCTTTGAGTTATTCGATATTTGATTTATGCGTTTTGAGTGATTCTAATTTTGATTTCTACAAGTTTCGATTTGTGCGAATTTAAATTTATACGAATTTCGATTTATGCGATGTTTGAGTAATGTAGTATTCAATTTATGCGAGTTTCGAGTTATTCCATTTTCGATTTATGCAATCATTGGATTATACAGTATATATTATCAGAAACGTCTGTAGATGCTAGTATACGTTCAATTTCAGCTCACTCACTCACAAAGTCACTCAAAAAGTTGAGCTAATATAAAAGTGTATAAAAATTGTTTTGAACGGATTTCGGGTTTTCACTGTACATATGATATATTCTAACCCTTGAGTAATACAGGGTCCTTTAACGTTAAAATGAAAATCTTCATATGTCTTCACTTTTGTTTGTCATGCGAAACTTGTTATACCAAAACTTTTATAAATGTTTTTTCCCTTCTCTAGTAAAATTAATTGCTAATAAGCTTGTTGGATGGTGATCATTCGTTGACCCAAAGTTTTCAGACAAGTTCATCAATGTTTGTATGACTAGAGAAATTTTTAATAAAGTCGTTTTAAAATTCCATACACACACGAAAACGAACGCGGTTTTTCTTGAATAGAATAATATAGATGTATATATATATAAATCAATACACACACCCATATTCTTACTTGTTAGCATTGCTTTTCCCACTTTTTCTTCATTCGCTCAACTCGGAGAATTTCTCTCTTATGCAAAGATCACGTGATTAATTATTAGTTCCGAATTTTGAACATGTTGGACTTTTGAGCGAAAAATGTTTTAAACCGCGGCTGTGAAACATCATAGTTATAATACCTTAAGAAAAAACACCACAGTCGGAAACTTTAGAAATAATTGAATATTTGCGTGCGTTTTCGGCGAGAAGCGAGAAATGTTATGCCGAGATGATGAAAATGTGATGAAAAGCGAGGCTTATTTTAAGGGGGGTGAGTGTGTGTGTGTGTGTGTGTGTGGAAAGTGAATTCGTAACATTGCAATGTGTGTGGTGTATTACACGACTATATTAAGTATGACTTTTGAATTTTTCTTGTTTGGTAAAGTTTCTCAACTTCAGTGAAGAAACATAAAACAACTTCTTGAACAAAACTTAACGACAAATGTTTCACAAACTTTGTGAAGATTTCATTTTTTTATACGCTTTATATTAGCTTCACTTGTGAGTTTGTTAGTTTGTGAGTGAGCTGGGAATTGAATTTACACTGCCATCTATAGCTGTTTGATTATATACTGTATAGTCCAATGTACCAAAAAATTGCACAAAGTGAGAACCGCATAAATCGAAAACTGCATGAGTTTAAATGTGACAAAATAATTGCACAAATCGAATCGAAAATTGCACAAATCAAATATGAAATTACTGAAAATTCGCACATATCATATATTAAATTACTCAAAGATAGCATTAATTTATATTTGCATAAATCGAAATTCGCATAAATTAACATTTGCATGAATCGAAACTTGCAGGAATTGAAAATGGAATAACTCAAAACTCTTAATATCTAAATTTCTCACACACCGCATAAATCTAAATTTGCATAAAGCGAAATTGTATAAAACGTATTATTAAAAAGCATTTTTAATGTACTTGTTTATGTTTTCTGCATTTAAAGTTAGTATTGTACAGTGGAACGTTAAGGGGCATTATTTTAAAAGTCATATACAGGGTGATCAAAAGTACCATTCATTGTTGCTGAAACTTAAAATACAGTAGGATTTGTGTAGTATTTTTTAACATCAGATACGAGAATGATATATTAATGAATACTGCATTATGTTTCTGGCAAAGTATAAAATCTTGGTGTTCTATAGAATGCCTAAATGCCTGCTAACCTCTTTTGACAAAGTATTAAATAACATCTTGTATACAGATATTCAGCTTAGTTAGTTTACGTTAGTTTACATAGTTTTGCTAAATTTTCTGTAAAACATTTTTAGGTCTAAATTTAGGTTTAAATTTAAACCTAGTCTAAAATCTTACCAAACGTAACTATTTTTATTTATTTTAACAGTGAGCAATCCATAGGATTGAAACAAAACTTTTGCAAACAAATTTGTAAAAGTAAAACAATAATAAAACACAATAAACAAGGCACGTAAGATTTCACAATAATGCAAACAATTTCATAGAATATGTTTATAAAGAAAACATATTTTTTGAAAATTTGAACATTAGGGTTCAAATTTAAGTCCAATATCAGCCATGAGTTTCACCTAAAACAAAAATCAATAGAGTTATGGACAGAAGTTTGTATACATTTTTTGAGACACCCTGTACATATAAAGAGTAATAAACCCTATATTTTGAATTGAGACTACACTACCATAGTAAAATGTCCGATTCATCAATGATAGCGAATTATTTATTGTTTTATTTTTAATCAATTCCTTAATTCCGCGTGTGGCATGGTGTTTAGTTTTTGTTATGGAAAATAGAGAAGGAAGAAAAATGGTTAATCGAAGGCTTAGAAATGACTGATGGCGTGGTGTACTATCATCATCGGAAACGAGTAATTACTGGTACCGTCTTCCAATAACGCTTTGGGCTCGTTACCCACTTCCGCCTCACGCGATAACATTTATTTGATTTTGTTTTTCCCCTTGAAAAGACCGTCAGCTGGTGTATTCATCTATTCAGGGTGTGTGTATAGTATATTGAAAAAGGTACAGGGTGGCCCTTAAAGTCTGAAACCGTAGACTGTGTTCGTTTTTTGACAAGTGTATCTTTCGATTCTGTATTATTCAATTTGTATTACACACACACACTGGTGGTTTTGTTTATTATTTTATTTATTTAATTTTATTTTCAACGTTTATTTCCGTGCAAAATTATTTACATTAATTATTCATTAAAATTATTACAATTACATTACATCAAATATACAGTAAGCCTATATTATATTTCATTAATCACACAAAAAAAAGTTAATACAATTGTTTATATTTTAAAAAACTAAAAAAAGAATCTATTAGATCGCATATATCGAAACCAGTGTACGCGTGAAGTCGCCTTATAGATAACATTTTAGCATAATACGATCATGTATACAGTACTGTATGAGGATCTATGGCGCATATTTGCGAAATCATACATTTCTTGTATTAGTGAATCGCATAAATCGAGAATTTCCTGTCTTGTGGATGTTTTCTGAGTTAACGTTCACCCTGTCTAGTTTTAGATTACCCAATAATTGAAGGTTTGCCCGGAATAACGTTGCATGTAACAATTCATAGTTTTGAGTGAATGGCAAAAGAAGTATTCAGCTTCAGCAACACATTGATTGTCACGTATTAGGTGCCCAATTTCGAAGTGTTATAGGCCTATGTACGTTTTAAGTAGGTATGAGTTTGTCTATTGACAGCCCTAGCTAGGCCCATATATGAGACACAGGTTTCCATAATAATCTCAATATTAGATTTTTGTAACATAAAACGTTATTCCGGGCAAGCCTTCAATTTTCAAGCACTATGTATTTGATTTTTAAGTCATGGACTTTGTGTTTGTGAGTTACAATCGCAGTTACAATTAATTATACAGGATGTTTTAATGTTTTTATTATACGAATTTATACGCGTGTTAAATAATATATCAGTTAATACACGTTTTTTAATACGATTGCAGAGTTTGGTGTAAAAAGGTGTTAAGTAACATTTTTGTCAAAAATGACTTAGAAGAATTTTTGAATGTGTCAGGTTCTACGTTCCTAACGCACAATTTAGAGCAAAACAACAATATATGCGAATATACATAGTACAAAAAGTGTGAAGCGGCTCATAGACAGCAAGAAAAGTTCAGATCTTTAACCTCGTTTTCCTGGAAATTGTAAAAATATTAACACCCTTTTACACCAGGCCATTTAATTGAATCATTTCTATTTGATTTAGAAGCAAAAAATATCACTAAATTACATACAATTCCAATATGTTTAACGAGTATTCTAATACCCTGTATAAATAATGCTTTACATTTTCATGTCTGAATAAAAGTTTAGTTTGAGAACCATTCGAAACCACTACCATTGAAACGTTTGCATAACTTTTTTGTGTTCATGTTGAGCATCACTTTTATTAAGATCTTAAATATTAAGATTTTGTTGCAAAAGTCTCCCTTTTTTGGGGGGAAAGAACACACGACCACAATTCGTTATACAAGATATTTGAATGTACACAATTAAAATTCTCTACTAATTAGACGCGGTCAAAGTCTGTTCTACCAAGTACACGCAACTTTGAACAAAGTTATATATTAAGTATTGCTTTCGGTGGCTTTTATGTATATTTTTAGTCGCATATATAGAGTTGAGCGAGTTTGTATGGTTACACGAAGAAACCAAAAAAAAACAAAACAAACAGTGGACACAGTTGAGCTCTTATTGGCAGAAATGTATGTGTTCACCTGTGTGTGTATGTATATGTCAATTTTACAGTATGTTTAGCAGCGAAACTCAACTAGTGTGACGAACGAGATGTTATATATATTTGTGTGGCTTTGGGTCCGAAAACTTGCCTCTCAGCGCTTTGCCACTAATTTATTCATAGACCGCACGCAATTTATTTTATAGAGAAAACGGCGGCCGGGAGCAAAGAGTTTTTAGTGTTTTGTTTGCTCTTGCCTCAGTTTTCTTGTACAATATTTAGACGTTGGCGAATTAGCAGTTTGCGGTCGTCCGTTTCCATTAGTAGCTCGAGGGCCCTCCCCCAACCTTGCAAGTAGCGGCACACCAAGCTCACTGATGAATATTTTAACCTCGGTGGCCGGCTTCGTATCGCGTAGCCTAAGCAGTTTGCAAATTTTAAACCCACCCTAGGGCCGATTGAGTGGGTGAAATTAAAATAGAAAAGGCGAAGGAAGAGCAGGAAAGAAAAAGATGATGGCACGTGGAAGACCAATTTCGAACACAACGGGGGTCACTCGTCTTTTACATCAAAAACCCCACAGCTAAAAAGACATTGGACACAAACATGTGTATTTACACCTAGAGAGAGTGGACACAATTTCCGGACAAATCGCGTAAGGTTCATTTTTATTTGATCAAAAAGTCGACGAGGTAGCATAAATTAACATTAAACAATAATAGTACGGTAATAATATCTTGTGTGTATGTGCGTTGTACTTAAAAAAAGTGTGGTGTTTTGTTTTCGAGGTCTTGAAAGTCAGAATTGACAAAACAGAAGGTTTACAAAAATAAAATTCATTAGTGACATATTATTTACTAGCTGTAAGCGCGTCTTTTGCACGGATGGGCCCCGTGGTGACCTAGTGGTCAGAGCGTTCACCTCCGGCGGCAGTGGCTCGCCTCCCACTCGTGCCATGTGGATTGAGTTCGGAATCTGACACCACGGGAGCAGGTTTTCTCGAGATTCTCCCGTTTTCTCCTGCATCATAAAACCTTGTTCCATGTTTATTATCCTCATCTCATCATCATTTCTGTATTTCTGATTTTCAATAAAGTCTGAGGGCCAAATGACATAGCTATCAAGCCAGTCGGTGCCCTCGTTAAACTCCAAATAGTGAAGTTACCTCTTTACGATTAGACGCCTTCAGGTAGCATACAATAAGCATGTAAGGATCCTGTTTGGTTATCTCACAGATGATTATCGTATTATAAAGATTAGTCGATGTTTCAGATGTTCTCAACGTCCGTTGTCTTTCTTGTCTGGCTAAACTGTTGAAGGTTTGAATATTAGAAAAGATCGTAAATATATCATCAAATATGATGACATTCCTTCCAAATTTTTATTTAACAGGTTCCCGTTCAATTTAATACAAAAATGGAATGAACTACTACTTCAGTAAGAAAAATTTCCTTCCTTTGTAAAAAAACAAACCAATGTGTCTTGTACTACTGGTCTTCATTTTAAAAAAAATAATTGTCTTCAGTTTAAAAAAAAGTTTTTTAATCATGATAGCAAATTTCAATTCACATATAAATCTTTGTACTATTTTTGTTTATACTAAACTATATCTATGAGACATGAATCTTGAAAATAAATAAATACTGTAACAATAAATTGTAGCTAATCCTTTCAACATGTGTTTCGTCAATGTTCTTGCAAATTTCAAATCGCTCTCTTGCTTTGGGAAACACGAATAATAATTTTAAAGGGTACTTGTGTTGAACTGTCCACGTGAATTTGAATTACGATAAATTAAACTTCATCAAAAAATATTTGTTTCCGTATATTCGTTTTCGTATAATAAACTAACTAATAAACTAGTAATACAGATTTTCCTCACTTAACGAACTACCTATTTAACGACCACTCAAACTTACGACCAGCCTTCCAGCTATAAATGTGTACCGTACAATCTCGATTATCCGAATATGATGTGACCAAGCCTATTTCGGATAAACAAAAAAATTCGGACAATTAGGAATTCGAACGTACACACCCGGTTTAGTATTAATAAAAAACCAAAAACGTTATACAAGTTATAAAACGTGAACGATATGTTTGTACAGTATTAACTTACAATCGTTTGTTTGATAAATTCTTCACAACTATCTATAAATGTCAGTGATGTGTAGATAATGTATTAGATAATGTATCAATTTTTATTTTTAAATTACACATTTCATCTTAATTCGGATGAACCGGAACTTCGGATAATCGTGATTAAAATGATGAAGTTTTTTTAGTGTACTTTATTGTGCACTGCTGACATCGAATCATAATACTTTGAAGGATTCAATGATTGAAATGCTAATCTGAATATATATTTTATTATGAGTGAACTTCAATTTGATTGGTACATCGTTGGTATAATTTTTTGCTTATTGTGTTTTTATGTTCTGTACTGTATATAAGAGCTCCTCGCTTAACGACCTAGACAGAAGAACGAAACTCGGTCGCTAAGTGAAGAAAATCTGTAACAGTGATTTTTCTTAAGTTTAGCATATCTCAATAGAATATTATGAATAGTTAATTTTTGGGCACACTTGTATGGTGTATACATAAGCTCTTTCTGATCAGTAGTGAAATATTTCTATTAAAACAAATTGATTTTATATTTAATCTTTTTTTCTCCCTTATTCTTCAAACTTTAGTATTCCTCCGCTTTCTTCGTTTTTCGGACTTTGTGAAAACTTTTGGAAAGTGCGCTCGGTTTTCTATAGCAGTAGTAGTAGTAGCAGCAGCAGCAGTAGTAGTACCGGTAGTAGTGGTAGTTATATGGGTAGATACAGTTAGTTGTGTCGGCTCCCTGGGCTTTAGCAGAAACACCGCGCGCTGTTCATCCCATCAATCTTTCAGCGCGCCAGTTGCGCTACTGCGTTTGAAAACAACAGACGCCACGATGAAATAATGATGGTTTTGGTAGAGCGCGTTTCTATCCTCGGGGTAACCTTCCCCTCCCCCTCTTTCTCCTCTACCACCCCCTTATACTCTTTCTCTCTCTCCTGTTTTCCTCTTTTCACCCCGCTTTACACTCTCTACTTGTGGCCACCTGGCGAGCAAAGAGATCGATACCTGGCTGCCCCCACCCAAAACATTCATTCCCCCCTCCTCATCCCCTCCTCTTCACTATTTTCTTCCCCGAGCGGCGGACGTTGTGTAACCCACCCTTTGCACTGAAAAATGGGTGAATTATAGATGACTTCAAGTTTCCAACCAATAATGACATTTTGGAAATACCGGGACAGTTGCACGGTGGTGGTAGTAGCAACTGGACACTGTAAATCCCCCGGTTACGAGTAGCCATCTATTTCTTTTTTTTTTACTTTTTTGTTTGTATGGTTTTTTTTTTCTATGCCGTTTTTCCACTCATCGGGGAGAATGAGAGTAGTGGGGGAGGGGAGGTATTATAAAGGTGAGGGTTTTAGATTTTTTTTTTTTTTTACTGGAGAGATGGAGATTTTTTTTCTCCCACTTCTCCTACTCCCTATGCTCTGCCAATTTTCCACCATAAGGTTTCGTCTTTTTTTTCTACATTTGTCCCCCCCCTCACTCTTTTTTATTATCCACCCTGATGCCCAGTACGAAGAGGCATGAAAAGAGAAAACATATTGCGCTTGTCCGCCACTGGCAAGTTTTCACTCTCGGACGACACAGAGATGATTATCTAGGATTGGAAAATGTTTCAACAGGGGGCGTTGGATAGATTGAAGGGGGGAGAAAACTGAAACGTCCAAGTGATAGGACCAGGCTTACGTTTATATCTCACGTACACAGTGGTTTATAGATGCAATATAGGTGGAGTATATGTTGAGTAGCCTACATAAGCTGCGCTGTATAGGGTTAGAACTTATTATGTAAGTTTCACGATGCTAGGTCTATGACACACAAGATATAAACTTTGCATGCAAATTGAGATATTCTTGAAAATGTGTATTTCGATATTTTTGTTCTTTAGATGTGAGTTGTTTGTTTTCAAAAATATATCGACAGATGACGCCACCAATAATAATAATCAAATTGTGTGTAATGATTAAAAAAAAAAAACATACTTCAAAGCTAAAGTTAGTGGGGTATGCTAAATTTTAAGGATTTTTATACTCTCTATATTAGCATCACTTGTGAGTGGGTGAGTTTCTGAGCTGGAAATTCAACGTATACTGCCATCTACAGTCGTTTATGAGAACACACTGTATAATCCAGTGTACCAAAAAAGCATGAATCAAAAACCCCATAGGTTCAATGTAAAAAAAAAATCGTATATATAAATCAAAAATTGCAGAAATAAAAAATTAAATGACTCAAAACTCGCATAAATCAAATATCGAATTACCGTGCTCAATGATCTAATAAATTTAAATTCGCATGAATCAAAATTCCCATAAATCGTAACGCACAGAAATCAAAAATAGAATTACTTAAAACACGCATAATTTAATTATCGAATCACTCATGATTGCATTCATTTTAATTCGCATAATTGAAAATTCACATAAATCGAAATTCGTATAAATCGAAACATACAAAAATGAAAAATGGATTTTTTGCATTATGCATGTACATGCAGTGTATAAAGAGTAGGGCTATGCTTTTTTAATGTACATGTTACTGATGATCGTAAAACACTCGCTCTCAACCAGTCATGAGTATATTCATTATAAGTTAATTGTAAAGTTCTTTCACATTTACGACTCATTGCTTCCAATATTCGCTAGTTTCGCCCACGACTTTTTATCCAATTGGCCGATTCAAAAGTTAAATAAAAAAAAATGAAAAATAAATTGAAATGACAAAATGTAAACATATTTGTAACTTTTGAATATAAAAGCCACCCTTTCTAAAGATTAAAAATTTGTTCAGCTGGTTTTGCGTGATGCTCGTACCAACAGACATATACACACAATTGATTATAGAAAATTTTATTGGATTGAACTAATAAAGACAATGTTTAAAGCACAAACTTGTAGCTTAGCAGAATGTACGTTAACTGTACATAAATTAGTACTTCGCGTTGTACTCGACTGCAGGATGAATCACGTGATCCCCATAATATGATAATTAGTATTAAACCCTAGATCTGCCAAGGGGGAGAGAACGCGTATTCCGTGACAATGAACACTATTCGAACCAAGGGTATAAAGTTTCATCTGTTCCGTCGGAGCTAAATGGATTTGCTGATTTGATTTTCAATGACACAATATGGCTCGGGTTACACACGAAAAAATATAGAACCATTGGCGACGAATCAATGTAAACGTTAGTTTCTAATGTTTTTTATTATTATTTTCTTAATATATGAAAAATCTCGCACTTTCTTCGTGCGTGTAATTGGGGTGAAAAATCTAAAAAAAAAAAACATGAAAAATTCATTTGGAGGTGTTAAATTTTTGAAAAGATGCTCGTTGAAGAGAATTTACAAAGAAAGAGAACCTTGTTACATATTTATAGAAAAATGATTTTAATTGACTTTGATGTCTGAAGAAACATTTTGCAGACGTTTATGACGGTTATTAATATAATAAATATGTTAAGTGAAATTAGACAGTACGGTACTACTACTAGGCCTACTCTTACATAACACGAGTTTGTGAGTCGAAGTGAACTTTGACTGACATTATTTGTCTATACGGCGTATATATGTATATAGGGTGAGTTTTAAGTATAGTTTCGTGGAAATATAAAGATAGTTATAATACAAATGTTCGGTTTCAAATATAATAACACCTACATAGGGTTTTTTACAATGATGGTATTTCTATTGACTTCTCATTGTTATAATCAGAAATTGCATTTGTTACATTAGAAACAATGAGTCGTAAATACCAAGTTATATTTAGTTGTAGCCAAGAATCTATTTAGTCAGAATGCACTGTTGTTTTATTGATGTCTAACAATGCAGCCGAAATAAAAATGAAACAATAGACCTCTACAAGCTTAAAGTAAATTACATGGCAATGATACACTGTCCTGTAATCCACAGCACATCTAATGTTAACACATCACATTGGAACACATTGATGAATGAAACATTGTCGTAGCGAGTGAAATGCGGCATATTGGCCGTGACATGTTCAAACATTGTTGTGGCAAATGGGTACACGGGGGCAAGTGTGGGGTGATGTTCATGACAATCTGTACAAGTGAATGCAGGCTTGCGTGGTTATAGAGGGTGATAATATTGAACACATTGTGTAAACATGTTCATGCCATCTCACTTGCCAACCGGTGTTCCAGTGTTGTGTGTTACATCAGGTGCTGTGGATTACAGGACAGTGTATCACTACCCTGCACTACACAGGTGATATACCCTAAGCTTCTAGGTGGTGGTAAATTGTTTTAATTTTTATTTCGATTGCATCGTTGACCTTGAAATGAAATTCACGTTTTGGTTACATTAAAAACTGCCAAGCTACCAAGTCATATTTATAAAGTTGTAGCCACGGGTTCATTTAGTCAGAATCAGCTTTTGTTATATTTATTTCGGACAATCCAACTGAAATAAAAATTGCTACAACAGTGAAAAATAAAAGGCATGATACTGCTGCAGCAGTTTCTCTGCAAGTTACACATGCTATTCAGTGAAGTTAATTTAGTTGTTGCATGGTTAATTCAAATACTAATTTAAAAATGTTGAAGAAATTGTTGTAGCAAAATCATGCTTTTTCCTCTTTATTGTTTTATTTCGGTTGGAGACCTGAAAATAAATATAAAAAAAAAGGATTCTGACTAAATGAGCCTGTGGTTACAACTTTCTAAACTTGAGTTGCTGGGTACGATTCATAATTTTCGATGTATGTGAGTTTTGTGAAGTTTAAAAATTCCACCAAAATTAAAATACCATTATTGAACAGAGTCCTATTAACATGCTATTATATCCAAAATTCGATAATTTCATTGTAATGTCTTTTATAATATAATATTTCCATAAAACTGTACTTAAACAATTAGGAGAATGTTTTCCGTTGCATACTAGTGAAACCGCATATAAATAACTTACTTGACTCGAGTTAGAAATACGTGTAAATAAATATTGTATTTTAAGAGTTGTTTTATTGCATACTCTAGTTAACGATTGATTTGTAATTTATTTTTTATTTTTATTAATAATACAAAAATAACAACAACCACAAGAGAAAAAAAAAAGATTACCAGGGAGTTTAATAAATTTGTGATTTTTCGAGCGTAATTCGTAGGTTTGTCTTTTATTGGCCATTTTGAGTCACGCGGGTGGGTGGGGGTATGGAACCATAAAAGGTGGTAAGGGTGTCGGTTTGGTTCACCTAGGTGCAGTCAATTATGCATAGAAATGGAAGGGTGTGGTGACCCAAGTAATTCGCCGCCCCCGCAATGGGGCGAGGTGAGAGAAAGCAACCTGGGGTTGTTGCTATTGAAGGTGAGTGAGAAACAGAAAGAGTGAGTGAGAGAAAGAACGAAAAGAGTGACAAGGGAAATGCGTGCTGCTTTTCAGCGCAGGTACATAAAGAACAAGATTGAGATTGGAGTGAAAACTAGCTCTTGTTGATACTCTCCTTAATTCTTGTATTATTCGCCACTAGGGGTCTCCGTGTTGCCCCCTGTTTTTTCTTTCTTCTTCTTCTTCTCCCGAATGATTTGACTCTGAACTGAGGTCATCTAAATAGAAGTGGTGTACATGGATTTGTTTTTCCCCCCTTCGAGTGAAGTTTTTCATGCAAATTTGAAGGTTAAATCCTGGCACGAAACTTCAGGAACTGAGATTTCACGCACAGATAAAATAATTATTTTTGTGTTTTCAGGAAATAAGTTGTGTTATTTTGAAAGTGAGACTAGGTCATTAATCGGAAATGAGATCGGAACAAAAAAATAATGGTTAAGTGATACAAAAAAACGAACTGAAATAAGTCGATTATGATTCATCTGATGAGTCAAGTTTATAAACTGGAACAAAATTTTATTAATTATTTGTTTCAACCAAGAAGTGATTACCCAATTATTTACTTTTAAACCATGTTAAAATTTAATCACAGTCTTTTGGTCTACTTGTTTAAGTTTATTCCTATGTATGATATACATTATACAGGGTGTCTACCATGAAACTCCACCATTTTCTGTTTAACTAAATGATAATGTTGAAGTCTCATGAGTAGACATTATAACCTAAGAAAACTTACTACAGTACTTGATTTCAAAATAATGTCAGAAAAATAAGTTTTTAGAATTAAATTTGAAACTAGGAAATTTCGAAAGGACAATGCAATTTCGAATGGACAAGGATTTTTTGAATCCTTGTCTAATCCTTTTCTATTCAAAAGAAAAATAAATGTTCAGATGATGTCGCAGAGACATGACTGATCGTTACATTTGGTTTTAAGAGTTAGAAAAAACTATATGTGATATTATAAATGTGTGTTAATACACTCGACGTTGGTTCTTGGGGATGTTCAAAGAGATTTTCAACCGCCACCTATACAACATTTTTTTTGCTAATCGTGTTTCAATCAGGGTTGTTTATCGTTGTCGATTTAAAAACCACGGTCTCTTTTCATCACGAGGCAGCATTATCACAACAACCAACAAACAACAGCGTTCGTTGTTAATGCGTTTGGGCGTACAAGGCGTTCATCAATGTTTAAACTCTTTTAGGTTCTCTTAACAAGAGGCAAAAGCTGTACGGTGGTGCAAAGTCAGCCGTATAAAACTTGTCAACATGTTTGTGGTAATCGTTTCCTTTGTAGCAGTAGCTTTTTATAGGGACGATATTTCCGCCACGAACTAAGCTTTTTTCTTCTACCACACTGCGTCTTGACAAACATTCAACTACGGCTTATTTGTAAACGCGGTGTGGCGAGTGAGTCATTACTTGAAGAACCCCAGGAGAGTGAGAAGCAAACCTCACTGAGAAACTTGAGTGGAGAAAACAAACTGACCCAAAGCCATCATTAGCATCCGAGTTGGTGTCGCACTCAGAAGGTTGTGACGTCACAAAAGCATTTTGCCGCCGTGTCGAAGAAAGTGTGTGGAAGTTTTCAACTCATCTCTCTCTTTATCTCTCCCTCGTTTCTGCAAATGTTTGAGTAGTGATTGGTTCTAGTGCGGGTTGTACGTATATACGCGAATGTTCATCTATACAACCTAAATGCTGCTGTTAGATTGTCGTATGCATGTAAAATGCACACGAGTATAGAGTACTAGCTGTAAGTCCGTTCTACGGACGGGTGGTATTCAATAACATACATACAACCGAAAAACATAACCCTCTTTTTACGCAGTCGAAGTCGGGTAAAAACTGTTTCAAATCTTGAATAGCTTTGAAATTTTTAATCGCACGCAATTGTTTGCATTTTAAATTCACAAACACCGTGTGCTTTTTGAAGATTAAACAGTGGTAGTTAAATAGTAGTAGGCTACACCAAAGTTAATGGCTACACTTATACTTAGTTAATAGGCTACACTTTGGGCTACACCATCTAACACAACAATGCAGAGATAGTGGCAGCGCAAATTTATGTTAATTAAAAAAACATGCATTAACTAATTCGTTCATTGTTGGAAGCGTTGCTTAAACCTTCAAATTACTCATCAATTCGAAAAAGCAGCGCGGTTTTCTCTCGCCTTTTTCGGCTTCTCGAATCCCCCCCCCCTCCTGATGACAATATTCGGTCACCCAAAGGTTTTGTCGTTTTCTTCATGGTATAATCTGCCACCATTCCAACTTTCAAACTTCGTAACCCTTACAGTTTCTTCGCACAAATGAACAACATCAACCAACTAACAGTAAATTCTCTTTTATATAATTGTCACACCTCCCCTGATGATATCCGGTCGCCAAACGTTTTGTCCACCTCATCGAGATAAAAATCTCCAACCCTGCCAACTATCAACTTTGTAACCCTTTAGAACCACATTTTTTTCATTATATTTGACCACATATGCGAGGTAATTTGTTAAATTTCGTCGCGAATGTTTAGCTTAAGCGGTTGATTTATAGTCAACTTGTTAGCGTAAACTCTTTCCTTCAAGTAATCCCACGGAAAAAAATCTGACGCGTTAAAATCAGGCAGACGATGTGGCAATCGACATCACCTGACTTTGACATTATTCGAACTGCCCAGCTTTTCTCTTACAGCATCAATGTTTTCACCATTAACGATCCGTTTTTATTGTATGTTTTAACCACCGAAACACGTTGTTGAAGGGTCAAACTTTCCATAATGAATTGTCAGCGTTCAAACTATACTCTATCCCAAATTAGCTGGCACAGAATTAGAGGCAGAATTGGAGGCAGCGAGATGAATCAGCCAATGGTTGACGAGCTGGTTGAATGGTTCTCTCACACTTTGCAAATCACCTAGCTCGCCCCTTGGCTGCCTCAAGCAAATTCTGTGCCAGCTAATTTGGGATAGAGTATAGATAGCAGTCAAGTCACAAATGACAGCAAACGCGATATAGAAAACTGACAACAAAATAAAATGGTGCTTTTACATATAAATAACACTTTACTTCTTAAAACAAAATAACCAAACGAAAAAACCCACGTGAAATTTTTTATTTTACATTTAATATTGCCAGAAAAAATGTCGTTGGAAAAAAACAACAACAAAACGTGAGTTGTCTTTGAATTTAATATTTTTGGAAACAAGAAATAAACTTAAAATAAATTACTAATCTACACAGCTGGAAAAAAACGTAAGACAACGCAGGTCTGCATCTGAAAATAAAATTGGAAAGTTTGGTTTTCTTGATGGTTAGCAGTGGATTGTAGAGTTGATTTAGAGATCGAATGTGAGACTGGAAACCCCTTTTTTTCACTACCACTAAAGTTGGTATTATAGTGTTTGCTTAGCGATGGCGATGAAATTGCTCGTTCTTTCCATTGACGCTCTTTCAACCTTTTAAAATTTCTAGAAACACACACCTAGGGCCTAGACCTTACATACACCTACACACACGCGCGCACGCTCGCAAGCTCATAGCCACAAGTTTCCTCGACGGATGTTAACATTAAACTTTTATAAACGTATTTTAAAATCCCGGGAGTTCGGTCAGCCGATACTTTCGGGCCTCGGCGAGGCATCGTGTAAAAGACAAACTAAGCCTAAACGTAACCGGTAGCCGTAGAAAACGAGGAAGAAAGTCGAGAGGAAGAAGATGGGGGAGATTGTGAGGAGAAAGGTGGAAGAGAAGTTTCATATAAGGTTGAGGCCCCGGAGCAAACAAAATGACTCCTCCTCCTCGTTTGAATAATCAAGCCAACTGAAGCAAATATTGCGGCATTGTGGAGGGGTTATCTAAAAGAGAGGAGGGGTATGGGGCTAAGGGGGGATAAGGAGCTCCCCGTGTATATAGATCTATGGCAGCACGGAGCAAAATCTGGCCGCTAGGAGATGAATTTTTCACTCGAGTTGTAAGGTTAACGAAGGGGGTTATAGTTAAGAGTGAGGGCAGCCAGGAGTTCCTTTCACTCTCCAAGGAGAAACTGAGCACGTTCAAATATTTGGAAATAAAGACCCCCCTCCCACGATGCTCCTACCACCACTATCATCATCACTGCTGCTCTAACTTCCTGGCCAAATATTTGAAGATTTTGCTGCGTCTTGTGGAACGTGCTGATGCTCAGACTTTTCAAACTTTTGAGGATAAGGATTCGGTGATTTGTGTGGTACTTAACTAACCTATTATACCACCCAAACGTAAAACAGTTTTTTAAATGATAAAAAAAATTAGAAATATATTTTTTTTTTAAAAAAGGTTACTTGAAAATATTTTTAATGATAGTACATAATAAAATAACAATATTTGTTTTGTAGAATGACCAAACGAAGCAAATTTTAAATCACATTTTATGTTAAAACTCCTAACCATTTAGTGGATGTAGTTGACGAGAAATGCTTTGTCAACGACCTTTTCGAAATTAAAAGTTGAAATACCTCAAAACTTAAAAGAATGACGTTACATTCGTGGTCAATAGCAAAACTTAATAAGAGTAGATAATCACGTTTTAGAAGACGAGTCTCAAGGGATTCGACAAAAGGATTGTGAAGATTGTCAAACGTCTCAATGTTTCGGTCTTTCCACGTTTTACCGCTGTTTGCGTTTCTGTAAATCAAATAAAGACTGCTGCACTTGTCAATTTTGAGTTGCAAAAATTGAAAGTTTGTCGTTTGTACGTGTAAGCGTTCCAAGTTGATATTAGAATTGCACACAAGTTAAAGACTTGAAATCTTCTTTCCTTAATATCGCTTCCTTAGTGACCTAAGTTAATTAAATCGGGCGGTAGATATGCTTTAACAAGAACAGAAAATTAAATTTATTTTGCATACAAAATAAATTTATGTATGCAAAATGAAAATAATATTTAAGATACTCATTTCAATTAATAAAGATGACCTATGTAGCGTTTCTCCGATATATACCACTTTACAGGGAGAATCAAAAGTACGGTTCCATAAGACTACTCGAAAGGCTATTTTAATTAAAATGGGGGGTTTTGGATACAATAACACCATGCTCGTTACAATGGCAATATTTTTATTGGAAATGATGATCATCGCATTGTTATACTTGGAAAGTATAGGTCGTAACTACTGAATCAAATTTAGAAAGTAGTAGCCTATAGTCTATTTAGTCATTATCCAGTGTCGTTTCATTTATTTCCCATCATTCCAACTGAAATAAAACAAACAATCGAAAGCAGCTTAAAACTTCCAGTATAGCTGCCGTGTAATGCAGTGGAGTGATACACTATAATGCATTTCGAGTAGGCCTATAGTTTCTGTAATCCGACGTATATCGAACTAGTGGGTGTCGTATTACTAAAACAAATCATTGTTTATAAATACATCACCAACTAACTAACTACACAATACAGAATACTTACAAAGTACGAAGTACCAAAAGAAGAAAAATAACTATGTACAAAGTACAGCAATTAGTTATTAAGTTCAAAACGTGCGGAGCTTGCAGTAGTTAACTGAAATTAGAATCAAGAAGAACTAGAACTACTAACTAGTGACGTAATTATCAGGAAACTGCACATTCCGATTCATCGGAGTGACGAGTTAGATGTTTTAGTTTCTGTTATTCGATGTGTACCATGGGAAACGAATCTTCAACTTACCGGTGGTATTAGTTTTATGCACATCGATACTACTTTGCACGTTTTTAAAGTGTAAAGGGACTATAAAGGATGTCCCAAGACTCCGAAAAACGCTCCATTAAAAGATGTGTAGAAGAGTTTTTGAAACCTCTTTGATGTGCAAGGCGGCAAAACGCAGATGAAAAAAAATGGAAAAATCTGGTTTTTGACGCTTTGGCAGCAGCATTGGGAACATTAATAAAACACGGTGAATATTGCATAAAGATGTGGTGTGAGTGTGGAACTCTTCTTATTCAAGGTATACAGATTTTTTAGATCTCGCCGAAATGATAAGATTTTTCGGTTTTTTTCTTCTTCATATTTTCTCTTTATAGTAAAGGCTTTTATTTATTTCACTTCGCCGTTACATTAGAATCTTGCGATCGATCTTTAACTCAGTTCCCAATTTCCAATCGACTTGAAATTTTGCATAATTGTGTATTTATGGAGATAATTTGATATTTTATCAAATTAAAATTGACTCCCCCGGGAAATTCGTAAAAACAACAATTGAAGTTGAACATTTTCTCACTGAGTGGATATGTCGATATATACACAACGTCAATACCAGATTACAACCCGTTATTCACACCAGACATATAGGATACCTTAACCGTTGAACGACCACACCTATTGAACCCACAGGCCATCCCAAGGTTACTTCTTTTGTGAAATTAACTTGGTTATTCTGATTCATAGAAAATCACTCTCATAAAGTTTAAAGTTTTACCGTTTTTTTAAACATCAAAATAAAAAAGTATAAAATAAAATAAATTAAAAACATTTTTTTTTTAAAAAAAGGCTTTTATTTCTAAATGCACTAAAAGTTGGAACATAAAATTTTCTTCAGAATTTTAAAAATGTTCTTAACACACATGACTAAAAATAAAAGCGTGGGCTTTTTCTTTTAACTACAAACACCTTATATCATCGTTAGCTTTCAATAACCTTACAGGTTCAAAATTTTACTCAAATACCCTATTTAATAAAATGTAATAATTCACTTACGTTTACGTTAATTTAATTAACGTAAGCGCCCAGTCGATGTTTTTAGTTTTAGTCATGTGTGTTAAAAACATTTTTAGGATACTGAGGAAAATATTATTTTCCAACTTTCAGTGCATTTGGAAATAAAAGCCTTTTTTTTAAAAAAAAAAGTTTAAATTTATTTTCTTCCAACTACATCATAAGACGCCGTGAATTTCTTTCCATAATTTATAAAACGAGTTGGAAAAAGAAGAAAAAACGTGCAGAAGGCGAGAGAACTCTTTACTTTGGTGGTGTGCACACAAGTTTTTATCTGAACATGGTAAAAGAGAGAGAGAGAAAGATAGAGAATGTTGTTACTCCATGTACCGGAAGTTGAGTTTGCTGTGAGCAAACCTATCTTCATCTCTGATTTGAATACACAAATTTTTGCCACTTTGGGTGTTATATCTCGAGGCGAACCCCCTCCACTTTTCTTTTTCTTCTAGGTTTTCCTCTTTTTCTCTCACTCACCTGATGAGAGAGTTTGTTTATCTTTTTAACGCATCCTCTCACTTTTGGCTGCAGGGTTTTACAACTTTTTTTCTTCTGTGTGTGTGTGGAGTTAAAAGTAAGAAGAGAAATGAAGCATGTAGGATGTTAAGTGTTGGTGTAGTAGTGGATTGTGTAAAAGAGATAAAAGTAAGAAAAAAAAGATGGTGGAAATTTTTCTTTTGTTTAAATAGAAGAAAAAAACAAAACCTCGCACCAAGGCATCAGGTTAATGAATTTTTTATCAACATCGCTTATGTCAGTGGCTGTGTTTTTTTTACTTCTGTTTAAACTTGATCCGCATGTTATATTAATCAAAAGCATTGATTCGATTTTTTTTTGTTCTGTTTTTATTTTAAAACATTTTGAATAAAAAAAAGTTCTAGAGAAGGGTTAGCTGTTTGCTAAAAATGAAAGCGCTAGCAAAACACACACAAGATTGGAAAAGCAAATTCATATTTGAGTCTAGTAAATTCATTTTTTGAGTCTAGGAAAAAACGTTTCAAATATATTAAAAAATATTTTGCAACAAACAATACAATCTTACAAATCAGTTTTAAAAATTGTAGATTTTTTTTTTCAAACGGTGTACCGGTATATATTTTTTATATGTTTAATTTTATTTGTATATGTTTTTAAAAAGAATTAATTGTAATGTAAAAAAATATATTCAGAGTTGTTAGTGAAATGAAAAACTGTGGTGGTGGGAAGAAGGTGAATGATCTTGTGCTTCCTGCCACCCATTTTTGACTGGTTGAGCACACATAATCCTAGTTCGAGTATCAATATTTGATAAACCTGAAATGACAAATTTTTTTTATTATTTATTTTATTTTTTTGATGTCCGGATAACACTAAGATTGAGATGTCACATGTTTTTTTACGTTGGATTTTTGATCTACCGTGTACAAACAGTAGAAAAGAATGGCACGAAAAGAGCGACAAGGGGATGGTGAACGACTTTGTTTTATCAGACGTCACAAGTTTTAAAATTGCATCACACATACAGTGTGTGTATACCTGTATATAAATATATAAATATATATATAATTGAATAGGCCACATTCTGAATTTGTTTCATTATAAAAAAAAGTAAGTTTGGTAAAATTAGGTTAGTTTTATATATATATATATGAATCGATTTTTATAAAACGTCTCACTTATGACCATTTTTAACGTTTCCGAAAGTAGGCCTACTGTACATAATTACCTGTACCGTATTTTCGCGAATTCAAGACGCGTCTTATACAAGATTTTACACAATGTGCTCCCTAGCTGCGTCTCATATTCATGGGCGTCTTATATGAATTTTAATAAATACCTAGGTACAATAACTAAATTTACCAGTAGAATATATAAAAAATATATGAATGAATGTGTTATTTGGGATCTTCAGTATTGTCCATTACAAAACACATTACATTAGAACCAATCTCCCCGCATCTTAAGTTTCCTTGTTCAATAAGCTGTTGTTTCTTAGGTGTATCATATGTGTACGTCTTATATGATTAATTTTTTACTCAAACCCCCCCAAAAAACGCGTCTTATATTCGGATTCGTCTTATATTTGAGTGCGACTTATATTCACGAAAATATAAGTCGTATAATATAAAATATAAAATATTGTAGAGCAACAGTATGAAAAAAAAAGGTTCGTGTAAAATTATTTATAAGCCAGCTACATAAAAACAAAAATTATCACGCAATAGAAACTACTATAATGAAATGACCAGTATCAGCATGATACTGTCCATTTCATTAAAATATCACAATAATGTGCAGTTTTTTACTGGACTTTTGTTTACATTATTTTTAATGTTATATATGTTATCGTCAAAACCCAAATTTAGCTAAAACCCGAACTCAAAATGAGTAAAAACCCGATTAACCTTATCCGGGAAGGACAGGTGAGTTAAATGCTCAGTTTTCTGTTTCTAAAATCGATCAGTTAATCTTAGATTTTACTACTCAGAACCGGGTTTTAACTGAATTTAGGTGCTGACGGTGACATAGATTATTACAGTATTCTGTCTGTATATTCTGTCGAATACAACTACTATTTTTGTTCTCGATCATTCAGAAAATTGAATAATTATTCATCAGTTGATTGAAGGCTTGCCTAGAATAACGTTACATGTAACAATTCATAGTTTTGAGTAGATGACAAGTTAAGTATTCAGCAACACATTGATTGTCACCTATTAGTTGACTAATTTCGAAGTGATATATGTATGTTTTAGGTGAGTATGAGTTTGTCTATTGGCGGCACCAGCTAGGCCCATCTATGAGGCACGGTTTTCCATAATGATTTTAATATTGAATTTTTTGTATCATACAACGTTATTCTGGGCAAGCTTTCCATTGTTAACTAATGTCAGCGCATTTTATTTAAAATGTTTTAAGTCCACCAACTTTGATGCTAGTTAAAACTAGTTAAAAGTTGCTTTTACTTTATTTTTATGTAGTTATAGTATTGCACAAGATGTGGATAACAAAGTGATTATATGGAAATTAAATTGTTTTTCAGCTTTAGTTGTTTATAGATGGTTTTTTCGTGTTTTCCGAAAATTTACCTAATCCCATTTAAAAAAACAACTCTATTCATATACCTTATATATACAGTAATAACAGTATATATACGCTTATATGTATGCCATATACATACAATATATAGAAACCATACGTGTATCTCAATATATAGAAACTATACGCGTATTTTTATCGTTACTATAAATAAGTTAAAATGTAAGTTACAGACCAGCATTCTGTAATTGGTGCCATGACCAGGATTTTTAAATCTCTTGGCGTTTTTTAAGGTGTAAGCAAAAAATTTACAGGAAATAAGTTTACAGTTAACTCAAGTTTGCCATGTTTCACCAAGGCATATTTGATCATTTTATCGAACACCCTCGATGATCTTCCCTCTTGTGTAAATTCCAAGAGCTTACCGGGAGATGTATAAAAACTAAAAAAGAAGTCACCCTTTTGTTTTTGCATCCTGTCACTAATTCCGAATTTTGTTTTTTTTTCCTCGATTTTTTTTCACAAAAATAATTTGTGAATTTAAAGGGATTAACAGGTTGAGTTGAAGTATTTTTTTTTCTACTTCATTCTGACATTTTTGTTTAAGTTTTTTCGTTAGTCTTTCGATTACTTTCGATCGACGGTTCTGTAAATTTGGAATCCTTGACAGTTAGGAAAAGCCATAGAGAAAGACATAGGCGTGTATCAGCAGCCACTCAATTATTCATGTTTATTCACATTTTGGCTCTCTCCCTTTCAACTGTTTGCTTCAGCATCTACTTCTTGGTTTAGTTAATGCTGTGTATATACTATATCCATATACTATCTATATTTTTTAATAAAAAAGTCTTGTTATAAGCATAAATTATTTACTGATTTTGTTGACTCGTAAGGCAATTAGAAACTGTCGTCTGTTTTTAATACAAAAATATACGTGTGTGTGTGACATACTTTTATGTGGCATTTTATTTTACATTTTTATAAGTTTGTATATATTTTTAGATATAGAATATATATAATACATTTTTTTTACATTTTTATATGAAAGATAGGTGTTCTTTGTGGTGATGCTTGTAAATCCGTGTTGACATTAAATTATTTATAAATAATCTAGTATCTAGTTCATTAATTTATATATGATGAATTCTAACACGCGATTGAGAATCAAAGGTAATAACAAAAATATGATTAATTTTATTTCTCAAAATTTCAGAATTGTTAAATTTGTATTTTTTTTTACGATTTTTGTGGTACTGTGACGACGAAAATGACTTCGAACAATTGAAGGGCTTGGTGCAAAAGGGCGCATTTTTACAATTTCGAGGAAAATGCGTTTAAAGATCTGAACTGGCCTTGCTGTCTATGAACTCTACATCATGCTTCTTGCACTAATATCTTTGCACATATTGTTGTTTTGCTCAAAATTATGCGTTAGGAAAGTGGAGTTATAGGTTATTTTTGACAAAATGTTACTTAACACTATTTTACACCAAGTCCTTCAATTATTGTCAAATAATGATGTTTTGTCTCAAAAGTAACGCGACCTGGCTCTAGCATACTTAGAGTTATCAAATTATTTCCTTGTTAGAAGCAGCAATTTGTAAATATCGAAAACGAAGATTGACGTGAATGAGACTAATATGTAATATCGTAGTTGATGTGAGTGTTTGCTTAGTTGTGTTGATGGATGCTATCTGTATTTTCTTGACGTTGATACGATTTTAGGTGGTGTTTTTTTATCACGCATGCCTACACCACTTTATATATTGATAGGGAGTCTATTAATTTGTGAGGCCCGATAGCAGTGTCGATTGTAGTGGAAGACGAGTCTTCCTTCGGTGTCGATGAAAACGAGGCTCGTCGAATGTGAATGATTAATCGCTCTATTGTGTGTTGCCGTTACTAAGGCCTACGCAATCGAAAACACACACACACACACGGTAAGAAGAAAGGTTGACGTTGATCGCATCAATTTTTAGCGTGCAAACGAACATGATCCCTTCACTCACACACACACAAAAAGTTTCTTTTTTCTCTTCTGGCTCCTCTTCGGTTTTCCCCAACTTCCCTCATTAAAATTAAACCATGTTTTCGTATGCGTGAAAAAGGGATAGGGAAACGACTCGGTATGTGGATGTATGTAGATATATATTTATATATAAAAAATAGAAGACCAAAGCGGAAAAAAAGTGGTCGATGCTAAAAGTTTCAGAAACTCGGGGGTCTCTGGAATTCAATCGAATATCGTCGCGAATTAACGATTTATATCCTTAATAATTTGCAGCGAAGAAAAAGCTGGGAGGGGAGGTGAAATTTGTTATTGCGTTATATTTGAGCGAAAAGGGGGAGTTTTTGTTTTGCAAGATTTGTGTTGTTGTTTTTTTTTCTATATATATTTATTTCTACGAGGACAGTGGATCGATGTGTGTTTTCTGTATAGACTTCTGGCTCTCTCTCCATGATTCATTCTGGCAAAAGAGGTTAAATTCTTCATAAGTTGTTCGACTCACAGGCGCGCAATAAATAATGATAGCTCATTATGAAGCCGTTTTCAATTGTTAGAGAGCGAATGAGCTGAAATTAAAAATGCATGCCAAAACGTAGCAAAACGAAGAAAAAAATATCCCCTTCCCCGTTTATATTGCAGGACTGAATACTAGTGCCTGATAGTAGTAGTAGTGGTAGTGAGTCGGGCTCATCTCACTGCAACATTTTCTCTCGTATTCTCTGTCGTGATGGTGAGCCAAAACAACCCTGGGGTTTGTTGTAGGCACTTTTTTTTGGTTAAGTTTTTGGCAGTAAGTTTGTAAAAGGCAACAACGATTCTCTCTTTTGTACACTTCTTCAAGGCTCTTGCAGATGTGAGTTTATTTTTTCTTCTTCCTCTCCCGTTTTCTGTCTTTTTTTTTTCTCCTCTCTTCGTTTTCTTGATCTTCGTCATTAATTTAAACCCTGCTTTTTCTTGCGACGACGTCTCTTCCAATTCTAGCCTATAAATATCTTGTGCCACACACACCATCTTGTTTCTCGTCGTCTTTTTCCCTCCTTCGAAAAGATGATGAGAGACATTCCTTTCTTGGATCTCAGTCGACGAGGCAAGTTCCTCGATACGTCGTTTCAAACCGACTGCGAGAAGATAGCGGTGAATATCGATGACATTACTCGACACTTATCGGTGCTCTGCGTGAATTTTAATGTCGTTTTGCCACGTGTTGTTGTTGAACTGAAAGGATAGTTTGTGGATTGCCAACAACGTCGAGTTTGAGTGAGACATGGATGTTCTGCTTCCAGGAGATAGTGGTTTTCTGTTGAAATGATATTGGTTGCAAGAATGGTGAGTAACCGTTATTGTTGTTGTTTCGCGTGTTAACTGCTTTTAACTACACGCAATAAAAAGAAAGGTGCCGTGACCAGGATTGTTAAATGATGCCTTCTTTTTTGTGTGGTTATTATCTGTGATCGAACTTATGTGAAAAATACGATACAGTTATAGGTTTGTTGTACAGGCGGTAGTAGAAAAACGTTCTTTCGAGGTTCTGCGCAGTTGACATGTTGATGCAAAAATGTGGACAAAAAAATCGTTTATTGTGTACAGTATAGGTTAGGTTTAATAACCACTTGAAATAAGAATTCGATTTACAACTAGAACATCGTTAATTATGTCACATTTGTTACGTTCAATACAGGTACCGAATTATTAGTGAATTATTGGTGATTATTAAGATATTCTGTCATACGGATGCTGTGGATTTTGTTCTGCTTTTTTGCAATTTATTTTTCGTATTTTTTAATGCTAGTTGCTTTTTGTCCCTAAAATCCATATCTTGGTCATTTTATTAGTCCATTTCATGATCATGTATTATACATAGCAAACTATTGAAAAGTAAATCCAGTTCTGTGCTTTAAATTCAAATTCTACACTTTGTGTCATTCGTTAGGTAGGTGTTGTTTATTTTTTTCTCCAAACTCACTAAAAAATTAATCACCCGTAACACCCACTTGATTTAATGTACACTGTAGACATGCTTTCCCTACAAATACGGTACAAGCATTTTCTTACAAATTGTGGGCATGTAATATTTTTGGTACTTTTGTAAGTTCCATTCAAACGCACGGCCTTTTTATTCGGTGATACAACTATGATGACAGCAAATCACGCAGAACATTTTTTTTCTTATCATTTGCAACTGTCAACTTTTATTCCACCAAAGGCACCTTTCATCCGTTGTAATACTGAATAAACTGCCTGATCCATACACGTGTCTGACTCACTCTCGGCCCACAGACATTTCAACCCCCAGGTCTCCTAAGATGCATTTTCACACGGCTTTAGCTTTTTTGTTAAAAAAACTCGTACAAAAAATGTTTTGTACCACCTCAGTGGTCTGTTTTTCATTGTGATTATAATGAGCTGCCGTATTACGCTTGTGAAGTTGAATTAAAAACAGTCTCCTCCTACCTTAAAAAAAGAGTTGTTTTTTTGATGTGGGTTGACAGTTCTTGCTCTCGGTCTTGTATTTGATTTTTTCTGGGAGGGGTGGGGTAGGCGTACTTTTTGTGTCACCACTAAAATGACAACATTGTGTAAGTGTACCAAGTAGTGATTGATTGGACTAGTGCCGTGACCATTATCACAGTATTCCATAATAATGTTTAATTATTTAAAGTCACATATAGTCATAGACACTTAAACTATATTTGTATGTAATGATGATGAAAAAGCAAACATATATTGGCTATAAGCCTACTCTTGATTTAAAATTTTTCCAATTTTATTGAGTCTAACTTGTGTGTCACCAGGATTGCACTGTGTAATATTTTGCTTATACATCTCTATATCTCATTAGTTTTTTTGTTTTTAAGTCATTAAATTCACTGAGTTTGCTATGGGATACGTAATAAGGTTATTCGTAAATCAAATTGGTGCCATGATCAGGATTGAAACTGAGCAATACTGCTGCGCTTAGAATTTAAACAATGATTAAACTTTTATTTGTTATTTCATCGATTATAAGGTTATACTAACGTAGCATTAATCTCCTTTTTAATAAGAGTCTGCAGTTGGATTGATGGACATAATCCACTGCAAAAACTAAGGTTCTAAAAACTGATTGCAATAACTGTTTCAATGAATATCTTATGGTCCCATCCGGGTTCGTATAGAGAGATTTGACTCGAAAATGAGTAAGTGCTAAAATCTGTTAACTACCTGCAATTTCGCATTAGATTCAATGGGACACCAGTTGGTTAACTTTTTCGAGAAAACCACGAAGCCTGAGAGGTTGATTCTTGGCAAGCATTTGAATTGTATTACAAAGGGAAACAGGAAACCTTTGGTGATTAAACAGTGTCCTCAAGAGATGTGTGACAATTTTTTAAGTGAGAATTTGCTGTTAGTTGGTTTGTGATGTTTATTTTTGAGGAAAAACCTTAAGGACTACGAAGCTGAAAGTTGGCAGGATTAAAAATCGTACCCTGAACGTAGCAGGAAACCGTTGGCGACCGGTTACTGTCATCAGGGAGGATGGTGTAACAAGCCGGTGAAAAATTACGCTGCTCTTAACAGTAAATTAGTATTTTAAAGGTTTAAACAATGATCGTAACAGTGAATTAACTATGAATAGTTTTTCTAATCAACAAATCAACATGAAATTTGCGCTGTCACTATCTTTGTATTGCTGTAGTTGAGTTAAGTAGTATATTGTTTAATCTTTAAAAAGCACATGGTATTTGTGAATTTAACATGCAAACAATTACATGCTATCAAAATATTCAAAGCTATTCGAGATTTGAAACGATTTTTGAAAGCTATTAGTAACAACAGTACTTAACCATAATAGTCCTACAGCAAACATTGAACTAAAAACACATAACAAACAACAAATATTTAAACAAAAAATATTTTAATTAAATCAGTTGCAAATCAATTTAATGAGCATATGGACACTGTCCTCAAAGGGTGTGCGACCAGCCCTATTAAACTGGAATTCACATAAAATTTGCCCTGTCTGTACGCCTTTCCTTTAAAATCCTACTCCACATTGTACAATTTTTTGCAGTTGCATGGTAATGTTGAGCTATGTTGTATGTTTGGATTTAAATTTAAATGTACAATCTCACCACGTCAGTTGAAGTGACAAATTGAAAGGCTTTTCAAGAATTTCAGACTTCAGTTTTAAGCGGTTGATGCTTAAGTTTCACACGATTCACAGGTGAAAATATTTTGTTAGTGTGGTTTCCAATCTGAATTTCAATCAGGTGTGTAGTTTAGAAATATGTTTTATTCAACCGGTATTATGTTATGGTTCATGCCAGTATGAAACAACTGAGTGGGAATAATTGGGCAAGCAATGTGTCGTTTGGTGTATTTATTTGGTGTTCATTATCACCCGTCCGTAGGACGGGCTTACTGCTAGTCATTATATAAAAACGTTAGTTTTAACTACAGTAGCTACATAGTTTTATTGTGATAAAAAAACAGTTTGAACAGTATAATTGGCTGAAACTAATGAGTGCCAGATTATTATGGAATACAAGAAAACTTGAAGAAATTGAAATGTAAAATAATGCCTAGAATTATACTGTTAAATTCCATCACACGTAAAATTTTTTTGATTTATATACTTTTAGCCTACCATTCTTTAGTAATTTTCTTAGTTATTGAATATTAAAAACTTTTTCAAGCTTTTTTTGTTAGCAGAGTTATTTAGGAAATGAGTTTTTTATTTGTTTGACGTTTATTTATTTAAATGCGTGAAAGGCGCGCATGCATCTTACGAATTAACCATTTCCCTTAAGTGAGCGTGAAAAATTAGGACGTTGATTATTAATGGGCATTGCTTATTTATTTATTGTTTTTTTTTGGCCTGAAACGTCAAGACTCAGTAAAAAATGCTTGGCAAAAAATACATATATTCTGGACAGTTTCATCACTGCTGTTAGTTTTTTTTTTTCTAGTAGCAATTAAGTAAATGAATGTTGAATACATTTATGGGTTATATGCCCTTTTGGGACCTTTTCATAAAAAAGGAATTGATGGCCTATACAGGCAAAAAAGAGAATTATTATGGTTTGCAAAGGACGAATGGTTTTATTTGTCGTTGTTTTCACGCAAACTTTGCACTTAGAGTGTGTAGCATTCGGTCCAGTTGCGAACTTTTACCATTAGTTTTGTAGTCTAATAGCGTTACGCAAGAAGCGTGATGTATTGATTTCACGGTGAGTGCAATCTTTTATTGGAATTAACGTATGTGATCCACATTTTTAGTGAAAAAATAAATAAAAGTGTGACGTCTCGTTTTTTTCCTGTGATATGTCATTGCCATTCAACAATCGCATTGCATCCCATATATCTCGGTTCTTAATTAATGATGCCGTGACAAGGATCGTGTATCATATTGTATTATATATAGTGCAATTATGTACAATTGTGTGTGTGTGTTTATCTAAAGTCGTACATACATTGTAATTTTTTCCGCTTAAAACGTTTTCTTGGTTAACAAATTTCTCAATTAAATTTTTTTTTCCCTTAAAATGCGAAAAATTTCTCGTTTGAAATTATTTCTCCGTTCAGATGTTTTTTTCGGACATTTTCCTACTTAAGACTTTTTTCTGATTAAGACGGTTTTTCTTTTAATACCATTTGCATGCATTTTTCCGATGTTTTTCCGTCTAAAACGTTATTTTATCTAAAACTCTTATCTGAATGCTTGAAACGTTTCTTGCTTAAACATTTTCAACCTTCAAATAATTTGTTCACACAGCTTTGCTTAAAATAATTTTTAATGCGTTTTCCCGATTAATATGTTTTTTTTCTGCTTGGAACGTTTTTTCGCATATACTGGTTTGCTTAAGACGTTTTTCTGCTTAAACGTCTTTTTGCTTAAAACATTTTTCTCACAAATGTTTTCCGTTTAAGACGTTTCCCCCGCTTAGGAAGTTGGTATTTTATGGTGCCTTAAAAATTAACGTCTTAAGCGAATTCTGCTGTCATTGCATAATTACTGTAATACTAATTCCGTTTTGTAATTAAATTTAGTTTGTCGCATACGTATACAGAAAAGTTTATTTTCTTCTTTAATGTTTAATTTTTTTTTGTAGTTCATTCCTCAGCTAGTTTCAGTTAAAACGTTTTTTAATGTTTCTTATCGTACATCATTTACGCCTAAGTCCATTTAGTACCTGCAACATCGTTTTGCGTTCATTAAAAATTCGCGAGCAAAACAAGCGCAAAAGAAAACCAAACACACACACACAACAAAGGCGGCTCTCTCTATAAAATAGGAGTAAAGTGCTATTTACACGGTGAAATGTAACTTTTAAAACTTTGCCGTCATTAAGGAAGTGCCACTAGAGAATTTTCTCCTAATATCCGAGAAAACGGCAGTAGAGCGAATTTTCTTTTGTGAAATAATGCAAATTAAGGTGGTTCACTTTGTCACTTGGGGTATATACAGGAGTCGAGGCAAAGTTGGCGGCAAAAGAGGACAGGGAGGGGGGTATGTAAA